>PVHP010042364.1:0-14996 GCA_004024765.1 Zapus hudsonius
AAAGTCCCTTACCCTTTGCTCATACTAGCTGCTACTTATTTACGTATGACTGGATTTTTTGCTGTTCAATAGAATTGCCAATGAGTACCTATATGAGGAGGGAGGAAGCCATGGTCCCAGTAACATCAGAGCAGCGGTGACGGCAGGTGCAGCAGCTTTGCTAATGGCTTACACTGAATTTCTCTCTTCAGTCTTCTCTTTCCTCAGGCTATTGCCAGAGGCCGCCGGCCCATCCTAGGATGGGATGCCAAGGGTTAGTTCTCCCACCTCTCAGGCTTTGCTCCTAGAAGCAGTGTGCCAGTTTCTACATAGGAAAGTTCCAGAGGTTAGTCTTTCCTAAATCAGGGCCGTGTCCCTAAATAGGGCAACTAGAGCTAATTGTTTTTATTGGTAGGGTATCTTGTGTTCATGGCATAAAGTGCTATGGTCATAGTGTAGCTGCAAGAAGAAATAGGCCTTTGAATGGCATGTGGGGAACAGCATTATATGAATGGCTATCTAGCATTGTGATCAGGTGTGGTGGTTTGAAGCAGTTGTCACCCATAAGCTCCTGTGTTTTGAATGCTTGGTCCCCAGCTAGTGGCAGTTTAGGAGGTGAAGTCTTGATGCAGGAGGGGTACTACTGGGGGTGCGCTTTGGGGTACTATAGCCCAGTATCCCCCTTGACAGAGCTCAGCTCACTCTTGCTGCTGTGGACAGATGTGATGCCCAGTTTCTACTCTAACAACCTTTCCCTGCCACGATGACGCTTCCCCTTGAGACTATAATAAACTCTTTCTTCTTATCAGTTGCTTTGGGCAGATGTTTTGTCCCAGCAACACAAAGGTAACTACTACCCCAAGCAGGTGACTGACCCTCTCTATGCCTCTGTTTCCTCATATGCTCAAATAGAGATAATAATAGTTCCTAGCTCCTGAATTATTGGAAGGTTTGATAACATGTGTGAGATGCTTAAACCAGTTTCTGGAACACAGAAGCATTGGGAAAGTGTTTGTAATTTTATTGACTAGATAATTATTTGGTTCAAATTTTTGCATGAGTGATTTTTAGCTTTGGATTTTTCCTTCTCATAAATAGATTTGGTATTTGAGGTTTGATTTATAAATTTAATTGAAGGGTGTTTTCTCTTTGTTATCCTCTCAGAGTATTTGTGTATGACTAATATTACTGATGTCTCAAATATAATGAAGAACTCATGAGTGAAGCCATCTGCTTTTAAAATTTTGGGGTGTATAATTTTCACTTTAAATTCTTTAATGATTATAGGGTTATTTGGGTATTGTATGTGTTATAGCTTTATGTAGGAATTTATAAATCTAAATTGTCTAATGCAGTGTCTTAAAATTATTCATAGTATCTTATTGTTATCTTCTAAATGTCTGTGCATCTGACAACTCTGAAGCCTCTCTCCTTTAATATGTAAATGTGATGGCAGGTTTCTCTTTGCATATAAGAACTTCCTCTCCCTTTTCCCTTGATCATGCTGGCCAGAAATTTGATAAATATGTTAATGTTTCCAGAGGATCAGCTTTTAGGCTCCTAGATTTTCTGCTTTGCATTATTTTCTTCTTTCTACTTTTATCTTTTCCTAACTTCTTCGGCTCCCTAACTTTCAGTTCCCCGATCTGAGTGGCTAGAAAAGTTATGTTTTCAGCTTCCAACTTTATTAAGGAGCCATATACAAGTTTGAGACATAGAGGTCCCTTTAATTTTAACTGCCACCCATACATTGTGATATGCAGTCTTCGCTATTGCTCGGTTTTAAATATTTTATTATTGTCGTGATGACTTCTTTCACATACAGGTTAATTTCTGGTATGTTTCTTCATTCTCACACAAATAAGGATGTTCTCATTATCTCTCTGACTTTTAGCTTAAGTGCTTAAGTCCAAGAACATACTATGTACCATTCAATCCTTTGAAGCGTGTTGAAGGCTGTTTTACAGGGTAGCAAAGTAGTGATTTATTCCCAGCCTATGTGTTCATGAAACAGATGTGTAGGTGTTGTTATCCATTTTGACTGCTATAACAAAAGACCATAAACTAGGTGACTTGTAAGCAACTCATTTCTCACAACTCTAGAGACTGGGAAGTCCAAGATCAAAGTACTTACAGCTTCATTGTCTGGTCCCTTCTGAATACCACCATGTTAAGGGTTAGGATTTCAGCACATAGATTCTGAAGAGACTCAAGCTCTCAGCCCCCAGCTGTGGACACTGGGTGCCAAGTATAATAACGAGCAAGTTTAATCTACTATGTTTTTACTGGTATTTTGTCTGGTTTTAATCCTTATCAATGTCCTTCTTGTTTTATGCTTTATAGTTGTTCTGACAGAGAAATTCTTTTCTTTCTAATCCTGACTTCTTTGGAATTATTATTTTGTTATTCTATGCCTCTTCCTCTACTAACTTAGAAGCTAATGCAATTTGAATACATTATTTTTGTGTTGTCTGAACATGGAGTGTATCTTTTTCTTTGGATTCAACAGAGTGGGACAGAAAAAGGAAGCCAATACATGAAGGATAGATGGACCAAGTGGGACTAAGCCCTGATAGGGAGAGTGTTTCAGGATTGTTCAACCTAGGAGCAAGGAGGTTGCATGTCCTTTACCAGATCTGGTCAGTCACTGGTAGAAGGCTGAGGCTGCTGCTTTAACTCCCTAGCTTTCCTAGCTTGTCCTACATGGACGATGAACATACTCTGCTACAAGCACAGAAAGCTTTAGGCTGAGTCTCGGGTGCTTAGAGCAGTGAGTGCAAGGGAATATGGACTGAGCAACCTGCTCAGAACTGCCACTATATGTATGTAGCTCATGTATGAAAGTCTAGAGAGACCAACACTGTTGCTCTCCGTAGAACATTTGATTCCATGCTGAAGAAACTGTAACTCCTGTGGTTTACAGGCTATTGTTTCCATGTATTTAATTCCTCATGCTTGTTTATTTATGCATGAATGTGGTGTGTCTGTATGTATACATGTGGGCACAGGTGTGTGGGCAGGTGCATGCATGTACACGTGTGTGTCCTTGAGTTTAGAGGTCAGGGTTCAACATTGCATACCCTCACTTGCTGTCCACCTTCTTTGTTGAGATGGGGGTCTAATTTGGCTAGACTAGGTGAACAGTAATCCCGGGGGATCCTCCTATCTCCACCAGGCACATGTCATTCACCATATCTGCCTTTTACATGGGGTCTAATGATCAAAACTTGGGTCCTCACGCTTGCACAGCAAGTGCTTTACCACCTGAGCCATCTCCTCAGCCCCTCTCTTGCTTATTCTTAACCACACATGACATTATGCCTGTATATGTGTGGGGGTATATGTATGTGTACATATGTGGTGTGGTGGGGGGCATGTGCATGTCACAGCATTTATGACTAGGTGTGAGAACAGCCTTGGGATGTTGGTTCTACCTTGTTTGAGACAGGTTCTCTTGGTTTTGGGGGGGGCACTGGGAACCCAAACCTGCTGACCTGTGAGTGAGTGCTGGGATTCTCCTGTTTCTGTCTCCCAATGCCATAAGCACTTTGGAATTACAGATGCATGCACTACTTACATCCAGCTTTATGGGGGTTCTTGGGGATTGGAACTTTGGTCATCAGGCTTAGACATAAAGCTCTTTTAACAACTGAGCCATCTTCCCATCTCCAACATTGCGTCTCATACATTCACGAGCATCACCCATATTCCTTCCTGCATCTCTGATCTTCCATCTGGGATCACATTCCTCCCATCTGAAATATGTCATTAGGATATTCCTTCAGAGAGCCTCTAAGTGTTCAGCTTTTAGTATTTGTTTGAAAATGTCTTGATTTTACCCCTATTGTTGAAAGACTTCCTCAGGTAGGAATCCTAAGCTGACACATACTATGTTTAGCCCTTGGCTGTACTTCTCTCTCATCTTGTGGTGACTGGAATCTCAATGGTCCTCATAGAGTCCTGGGTTTGAACACTTGGTCCCCAGATCTTCTGGAAGGTTGTGGAGCTTTTAGGAGCTGTAGCCTTGCTGGGGGAAATATGTCACTACAGCCCAGCCCTACTTGCTGTTCTCTCTCTCTCTCTCTCTCCCCTCTCCCCTTCCTCCCTTCTGATGTGATGCTGTCTTCCTAATCTTCCATACTTTTCCACCACAATGGACTCTGCTCTGCAGAACTCTAAGCAAGAATAAACTCTTTCCTTTCCTAAATTGGTCATGTTCAAAGCAAGGAGAAGGCAACTGAGATAGAAAATTGGTACTGAGAAGTGGGGGTCATTGCTCTGAAAAACCTGACCATGTGGTTCTTGGGCTTTGGAACTGATTTGCAAGAAGAATGTGGAAGGACTTGAAACAGCCTTACAGCCTTACAGTGCTTTAATAGGAGCTTAATTATTTTTTCCTGAGGCCTGGTTATGGGTTTTTTTATTGAGTGAGTAGTCTCGAGCAATGGTCGTCTTCCCCAAGCTCTGAGTCAGTGCATGGCTGTTCTCTGTGTTGGTTCCCATCATTCCTGCAACAGTCAGACTTTCTCACTGGACCTCTGCCTCTCATGCCTGTGGGCCCATTGTCTTAGCCTTCACTTTCATTTTCTTTTTATCTCGGCTGTATTTTGTCTTTTTTTTAGACTATTTTCAAAAATTCAAATTCTCTATTCCATTATGGCTAACATTCTGTTACATTCTTCTGCTGCTTGTATTTGCTGACATTTTTGGTGGTTTTCAGATGGGGAGTATGCCTCAAGAAATATGTTACTGGAAATTACTGTGTTGAAAAGAGTAGGCGTTTTACTAATAGCTATAAGCAAGCTGGTGCTTTCATTTTCAGAGAGCACATTCTAGCCAGAGTCCATCTAGAAGCCTCTGGATTCCACTATATTTT
This sequence comes from Zapus hudsonius, assembly GCA_004024765.1. NCBI lineage: Eukaryota > Metazoa > Chordata > Mammalia > Rodentia > Dipodidae > Zapus > Zapus hudsonius. The sequence goes on from PVHP010042364.1 coordinate 4,856, forward strand.
TTAATTGGGAACTTTACCTTATGAACACATTATAAATTGATTGTAGTCACATTGGGTTATTCTCTTCTCTTCCCTCTTCCCTGGCCCATCTACTCTATGTTTTTATTTTTCAAGGTAGGCTCTCACTCTAGCCCAGGATGCCCTGGATCTCACTCTGTAGTCCCAGGCTGGCCTCATACTCACAGAGAACTATATGTTTTTGGAAGGGCGCCATGTTAAGTAACCTTTTGTATGCTAAGCATTGTGGCACTATTTTCTCATAAGGTTATACCTGGGATAATGACCCAAATGCTTTACTAGAAGACCTTGGGAAGAGTAGCCATCAGCAACCAAAGCTCTTCGACTACGTGGAGATGGCCTGTCTCCCTCCCTCCCTCCCTCCCTCCCTCCCTCCCTCCTTCCCTTCCCTTCCTTCCTACCATTCTTTCTATTTCTTACACTTATCTCTTCCTTGATCCAAACATTTATGTAAGAGTGGACAGAAGACCACTACTTGAGAACTAACTCCTATCTTCAATAAAAGTCTAATTCTGACTATAAATCTTGGGAGCTCCTGGAAAAAAAATGGGGAAAATTATAAGATGAAGGGCAAAGCGTTCTGCATTTATTAAGGCTATGTATAAAGGATAGAACCACTATTTTAAAGCACCCTGGTAAAACAGCCCATAGTGTACATTTTCTTTTCTTTTTCTTTTCATTTATTTATTTGCAAGGAGAGACAGAGGGAGGAAGAAAGAGAAAGAGAGAGAATGTGTACACCAGGTCCTCTTGCCACTGTGAATTAGCTCCAGACGCATGTGTCACTTTGTGCAGCCAGCTCTACGTGGGTACTGGTGAATAGAACCTGGGATGTCAGATTTTGCAAACAAGTGCCTTAAGCTGCTTAGCCATTTATCCAGCCCCATATGGTACATTTTCTAAAGTAAGGATTCAATGTTCAGGAAACTACAATTTACATTTCTCAATGCTTGAATAGAATAGGTACTATTACCCCTATTTGTATGTGCGTGGTATGTGTGTGTGTGGGTACAGTGTGTGTGTGCATGCATGCACATAGAGAGGTCAGTATCTCGGGTATCTTCCCCAATCACTCTTCACCTTATTTCTGAAACAGTCTTTCCCTAGAGCTTACCAATGCAGTTAGACAAGCTAGCCAGTAAGTCCCAGTGATCTTCCTGTCTCCACTGTTCTGGCACTGGGGTTACAAGTGCACATGTCAGCAGCGTGCCTCTTACATTGGAGCTGGGAATCTGAACTCAGGTCCTCAGGCTTAAGTGGCCAGCACTTTACCAAGTCAGCCAGCTCCCATACTGCTTCTAGTAGTATGATGGTCCTTTTTGGATATGACCTATCTCTCTGAACTCAGGGGTTCTTCTATGAGTGTTGTATGGTTTTTTTCTGAGACAACATGGACAAACATCTATCTATTCACCCCAGATAGGGTACCAATGACAGACCAAAGTAATGACTGTACCAAAGTGAACCCATGAGTTTGGGTGAGGCGTTCCTTCCAGGTACATAGATGACTCAAAGGCAGTGGAATCATACAAAGCCCACCCCAGCATGGGTGACAACAGGATCCCTGAATACCTTGCAGGAAACTAAGCCAAGGCGGGGATTACCTCTCCCCAACAACTGTCACTGCTTGTACTAACCTTGGGGGAGGAGCCTTGCGAAGCTGGCAAGTTTCAGTTGTCTGAAACTTGCAAGGTTCTGTGAATCTTCTGAGCCATTGTCCTTACTCCACGAGGGACTGTTTCAATTTGGAAAAGACCATTACACAACAATGAGTTAAACAATGTTCCTGAAGAGCTGAGTGATTTGTCCTGTCTGCAGTCTTTGTAGCTGGCTTTCATCCTTGGCAAAGCATAGTGCGGATCAAGGCCCTCCCTCTGCCACTCCCCCCTTCCCCAGGCTCCCTTCTCCAGGAATTTCATCACTTCCTAGAATGGCCAGAACATGTGTGGTCTATTTCTCCGGCAGTATTTAGCAAGCATCAGCCTCTAAGGAATGGGCCAATAAAGTCAACTTCTACAGGGTGGCTCCCTGACTTCTAGACAGGAGGAGAGTAGTGGGTCAGTGGTACAGAGCTGAGACACAATGGAATCTGGTTTTACTTCCAAGGACATTTATCTAAGCCATTTTAATCCTCGGGATTACCTAGAAAAGTATTACAACTTTGGGTCCAGACCCTCTGCGGAAAATGAGATTCTTAGGCATCTTCTACAAAACCTTTTTAAGATCTTCTGCCTGGGTAAGTGTGCCTGTTGTCTGTGTGTCTCCTATGGAAATGGGAGGCACTGGGGAAATACTGGGTTTGTGTCTAGCCATCATTGTTGGATAGCCTTTTGACATTATCTATTTATTCAACAAGAAAAAATGCTGGCTTAAGTATTTTACAAAAGGAAGCCAGAGGGTCTGAGCGTTGTCATTGAGCTTATAATAATTTGCAAGGTGACCTAAGGAATCCATTTAATTTCACGCTACTTAAGAAAGTCTATAAAAGACAGGTCCTAGGAGACAGAGGCAGCAGGATCTCCACGAGTTCAATGCCATCCCGTGTGACAAAGTAAGATCCTGTCTCAAAAATCCAAAATCAAGCTAAAATAAAAATATAAAAAGAAAGAAAAGAAATTGAGTCTAATTTTCATTTAATTCTTATCTGAAATGTAAAGTCCTTCCAGTCATGAAGAATTGTGTGTTATTGGAGGGGACATTATTTAAACTCTTTTTAAAATACTTGAAAATTTTACGTGTGTGTGTGTGTGTGTGTGTGTGTGTGTGTGTGCTCATGCCAAGATCTTTTGCCACTGCAAATGAACGACTATTCAGCTTTACATATGTGGCTGGGGAATTAAATCCAAGCCAGAAGACTCTGCAGCAAGCTTCTTTAACCTCTGGGCCATTTCCCCAGCCCCTAAACTAATTTTTAAAGATAAATTAATTATTTCCTAAGGTATTTCTTAATAGTTTTTATATTGTCTGTGTAGCCATTTGTGGGGAGGGAATCATGGGCCTGTATACCAGCTGTAAATTTTTTCCCCTTCCCAAGACCTTAAAATAGTCTAGCACAAATGCCTGCACTCTGGGCTGGGGTGGGGTGTAAAAATGAAAAGAAGGCTTTTCAGGGGCAGCAGTGAATGTTGTGGTGCCTGTCTGTCTCTGGGGATCTCTGGCACAATTTTCGTGAAGAAAGTGTAGCATCAGCTCTGTCTGCCACCATGTGATGTCTGGCCCTCCGACTCCTTCAGGTGGTGTGAAGGGAGACCTTCTGATCGACATTGGCTCTGGCCCCACCATCTACCAACTTCTCTCTGCCTGTGAGTCCTTCAAGGAGATCATTGCCACTGACTACACAGACCAGAATCTTCTGGAGCTGCAGAAATGGCTGAAGAAGGAGCCAGGAGCCTTTGATTGGTCTCCTGTGGTGACCTATGTGTGTGATCTCGAAGGCAACAGGTAGAGAAACTAGTGTCTGCTTCTTGTCCTTCTCAAGGTGCCTCAGTGGCAGTTGGTTTTTCTGAGTCAAGATTGTCATTACAAAAAAAAAAAGAAAGAAAGAAAGAAAGAAAGAAATCGGATATAAGGATCATTTGCATAAAATGCAATAAAACAGCAAGATTTTTTTTATTCTACCATAAAAAAGATTGTTATTACAATCCAGCTGAAAAGAGAGAAAAGAAACAGAGAGACTGAGACTAGAGAGAATCCAAATGGATAATGGGAGCTTACAAAAACAGCTTGGGTGCCAGGCTCGCCTCTCTGGTGTTTCATTGCTAGTTACCCGAACCCAAAGGCTTGGCTTTGAGTATGTCTAATGCTGAGGCAGCCAGAAACAAGAGATAGATAGCTGACTGGGTTTGCTTTTTTTAATTAAAAATTTATTTGTGTGTGTGTGTGTGTGTGTGTGTGTGTGTGTGTGTGTAAGGGGGTGTGTACACAAGGGTCTCTCAACACTGCAAACAAATGCCAGATTCTTGTACTACTTCTTGCATCTGGCTTGGGTGCTTGGGAAATGAACCCAGGCCAGCAAGCATTGCAAATGTTGCAATTATCTTCATGCTGCTGGGACAAACACCTGAACAGAAGCAGCTTATGGGAGGAAAGGGTCTATTTCAGGCTTAAGGTTTTCAGGGGAAGCTTCCTCATGATGGAAGGAGCTAGCTCACTTTATCATACATCCATCTAGCAGAGAGACAGCTCTGAACACACACAGTAGGGCTGGACTTAAGCTCCGCCCCAGAGACATGTGTCCTCCAACAGGGCTCCATCTGCTGGGGACCAAGCAGGAAGCTTAATCACAATACCTGAGGTAAACCACATGGACATGATGACACACACGCCCTCAGGAGACTGAGGTAGGAAGATTATTGTGAGTTCAAGGTCCAGGTCAGCCTGGACTGCAGTGAGACCCTGCCTTGAAATATTCTCTCTCTCTCTCTCTCTCTCTCTCTCTCTCTCTCTCTCTCTCTCTCTCTCTCTCACTCTCGCTCTCGCTCTCTCTCATATACACACACAGATAGATACCTGAGGCTATGGGGGGAATGTTAACATTCAAACTACCACAGCAAGCATGTGCCTTGACCACTGAGCCATCTCTCCCCGGAATGGACTTTTTAACTCATAGAAACAACATACAGAACTAAGTGAAAGAATTCATTACTTGCTCTCCTTAAAATTAGAGTTTACATACTCACAGCTAATAGTCAAAAATCTTACGTTATTATAACTACAAGTATATTTATGTAAATAAACGTTGACATTGTCACTTGCTATACTGATTTACGTTCCCACCTGCTATGTGCTTAGATTCCTTTTCTCCACATCTTTGCCAGCATGTGTTGCCTTTCTTGTGTGGGTGGGGAATCAAATCCAGAGCCATGGACGTTCTAGACCAGTGCTACACCACAGAGCTACATTCCCAGCCCATGTTTATTTGCTTATTTATTTACTCATTTATTTATTTGATTGGGGGTGTGTGGTGTGCATGTATGTATATTCCTATGTGTGTGGGAGCGTGTGTGTGCACATACATGTGGGGCTGATTGTTGGGTGTCTCCTCAGTTGCTCAATACCTTATTTTGTGTGTGTGTGTGTGTGTGTGTGTGTGTGTGTGTGTGTGTGTGTGTGCATGCACACTAGGGCCTCTTTCCACTGCATATGAACGCCAGATGCTGCACCACTTTTATGTCTGGCTTATGTGGGTGGGAATTAAACCTGTCCCAGCAGGTTTATCAAGCAAGCCTTTCTGTCTGCTGAACTGTCTTCTCGGCTCTTCCACCTTATTTTTTGAGGCATGGTCTCACACCATGGAACTCACCAATTTGTCTAGACTAATTTATCAACAAACCCCAGCACTCCTCCAGTCTCTGCCTCCCCAGCACTGGGGTCCAGGCATGCTCCGTCATATCTGGCTTTAGTATGGGTGCTGGGGATCTGAACTCGGGTCCTCATGCCTGTGCAGCAAGCATTTTACTTGGTGAGCCATCTCCCCATGAATTATTATTTTGATAACAGCCATTCTTACTGGAGTGAGGTGGTATCTTTGTCTTGTATTTCTCTGATGATTAACGATATTGAGGATTCTTCATATCCCTGATGGCTTTGAAAAATGACTTTTTAGTTCTAATGTGTATTTTTCATTGGATTATTTTCCAATTTTTTTGCTATTGAGTAGACTATTCTGAATATTAATCCCTTACCAGATACACCATTTCTGAATAGTTCCCCCCATTCTTGTATTTGGCACTAAAACAAATGGTCCAGACTCTGCCTCACTCCAAACTTCCCATGCTGAAATCTTGACACCCAGTGTAAGGTTTGGGGAGGTTGTTAAGCTGTGAGTGTAGGATCAGAGTTCTTATAAAATGGGACCCTAGAGAACTCTCTGCCCTCTCTTTGCTACGTGAAGGTTCAAAGAGAAATCAGTCATCTAGAGTTGAGAAGGCTCTTCCAGAGCCTGACCATTCTGGTGCATTGATCTTGGACTTCAGCCTCCCAGTCTATATAGTATACTATCTCAGAAGGGTCAACAGATGAAGACTGCACATATATTATGCATATATGTGTAGTATGTATGTATAGATACACACATACATCCATATATACATATATTATATTACATGTTTGTCCTGTTCGGTGTTTTTTTTTTCTTTATTCAGGTATATGGCATCATTTCTTTCATTTCTTGTTTAAAATATATGTTTTTATTTGTTTATTTGAGAGAGAGGGAGAGAGAGAATGGGCACACCAGGACATCTAGCTGCTGCAAGCAAACACCAGATGCATGCACCACATTGTGCTTCTGGTTCTACATGGGTGCTGGGGAATCAAACCAGGCCTTGACAGCAAGCACCTTTAACTGCTGAACCGTTCCCCAGCCTTGATGTCATTTCTCTTCATCTAAAACACTTTTTATATTCCTTGTAATTCAACTATGCTGCAAACATTGTTTTCAGTTATCAATGTCAGAAACAAATCAGTAACTTTTTTTATTCCTCCTGATATGAGGAACAATTTCTGATACCCGAAGTCCCTCTGGAATCTCTCTTTCCAGTATTTGTTATTGAATGTGAGATACGCAAGTTCAAATATTGTATGTATAGCATTACTTATAGGGCTGTGGAAATGGTTCCGTGGTAGAATGCTTGCCTGGCATGTATGAAACCCTGAGTTTGATCCCCAGCACTGCAAAGACAAACAAAATAAATCAACAAATAGAGTTTTTATTTTCACATTTTTTTTCAAGACCAGTTGGGACATTTGCTTTAGGTTTGTAATCATATTTACAATCCTTTGGACATATTTCATCCTCATTTTATATGAATTTTCCAGTTACTGGGTTTCAATTCTGATCCATATCTCACCCAACTCAATAGGTATCCAAATAATTTTTTTCAAGAATACCACATACAAACATACTTTCTAAGCTCATACATATATAAGGATAAGTTTCTGTTACTTTAACGCTTGAACAAAATCATAAAATTGTTTAATATTGCTTAAGTATTACTCCATTTTTTTCTGGCATTTAGTAAGAAATTGAAAGGCTATTTTCATATGACAATTTAACCTATAAATCCTTTTCTAAGAATTTTATACATCCATCCTTCAAAATGAAGATATATTCTTCAAAATAAAAGTGGCTTTATTATTCTCTTTTCTATTAGGCATGCAATTCCATGGAATGAGATTGATATCCCTAGGGGGAAAAAAACTAGCTATGAGGATTTGGACAGGGTCAAGAATTATTAAACAAATAGGGAATTCAACCAAGCTTGGTATAATTTCAGGGGAAGTTTATTAAATAAAAGTTCTCCATCATTGTTAGACAACACACCTTTCTAAACTCTAAATCATGTGTCAGGAGGCTTTGGGAACTTTGTTCCCAATTTCCGTAGCCATCACAGGCTTTTCCATCTCATTCAAAAATGAGCCCTTCAATCTAGCAGGATACTAAAAGCATTACTTATCTCGTGCCAGAATCATCAGCTAGGAACAATTGGCTCTGAAGATGTCCTCACGTACCCATCACTCCCTCAGAATAAGGAACTGTACTTTTGGCAGTAAGACCCTGCATCTCTCCTTATCCTCCTGCCAGATCCTATGGCTTCAACTATTTCGAGAATGATAGTGATCCCATTCAACTTATTTCTCTCTACATCTTCAAGTACCTCTATCAACCTACAACCCATTTTCCCCGAGATTATTTCTTCTTTATCTAAAGCTATTTCTTGTGCTGATGACTGCCAAGGGCACTGTGAGACGGCTGGTCTTCCCTTGCCTCAGGAGTAGGACACACATTTAAAAGTCACTCACTTTCACAATAATCTGAAAGTTGTAAGAGATCGGTGCTTAAGTCTCAGCTCATGCTCTTCATTTATTAAGTTAGATAGTCAGACACTAAGATGTAACTGCCCCAGCTACGTTGTGAACAGAGGAAAATGAGCTTTTCCCTTAAGGATTCTAGAAATAGCATGAATTAGTCTTGGGCCCCTGGAACTTGAAGCCCATTGCTTAGATTTACAGTCCCCGGATTAGCAGCTCAGATGTCATGTGGGAGCTTGTTAGAGATGCAGGGCCCCTGTGGCTGTCTAGGGAAGTGGAGGCTACACTTCCATATGATCTGCTGGGTGTGCACAATGGAAGAGGTGCCGGCACCTAGGGGGGAACAGTTGTGCCGGGATGTGCATGTGGTGGGAGTGAGTTACAGGTGTGTTCTTTGGGCTCTTTAGCCTTCCATGCATCCAGACGAGGGCTGGAGAGGCTGGGCCCCTCCAGTGTCTCTGTAGAGAACAGCAGCCCCACTGAGTCTCAGTGTACCTGACGGATAACCACAACACCCAGGAGTTGGTTTCTTCCTGAAGTTAACCCTCTCCAAATGAACATCTACATACCGATGTTGAGAAGATGTTGGTAAGGACTGGGAGTGGTGGTGCACATCTGCATTCCCAGCATTCAAGTGGCACAGGCAGAAATATTGTCACAAGTTCAAGGTCAGACTGAACTACAGGCCAGAAAAGGCTACATGGTGAGACTCTGTCACAAACCAACCAACAGCAACAACAAAAACCGATTCATATATTGTCCAAAAATATGTTCAAATGTGCCAAGTTCACTCTTGGAACTAGTGGACAGCCTCCCTTGCAAACATCCCTGGGTTCCATGGAGAGGGTAATGCTATTCTTTTTCAGGATCAGGGTCTTGATGGACATGGTGATTGTTCACGGATGCTCTTTGGAAGGATGCCTTCTGGGTTCTCTCCTGGGAAGATTCACAGGGAAGGCTAAGAAGCCCTCGACTAGCATTTCCTTTAATTTATAACATTCCTACTTGTATGTTCCCAAATACCTCAAACTCAGTGTATCCAAAGCATAACATTGGCCTGCTGCAAATTGTCTCCATGCATGGTGTTCCTCGAATGATTTCGCCAGACAATTAGTTGGTCAAGCGAGGGGCCTAGAATTCAACCTTGTCATCATTCTCTCCTCTGGGCCCAGGTTCAATCCATGCCCAGCTTCTGCCTGTGTTACTTCCCGCATTCCCCAGAACCCAGTTTCTTTCTTCTGATATTTATCAATGACATGGTCCAAGTTACCGTCATCTTGCTTCTGTCTGGCCTCACATCTCCACTCCTGTCCCTCCATTCCATCCTCTCCAATCCCATAAATCTGGTCATGACAGAAACACACACACACCCTTTTTGTTTCAGACAGCATCTCACTATGTAGCACAGCTGGCCTCAGACTGGGCAAGCCTCCTGTTTCTGCCTCCAGATCCTGGGATTATTGGCATGTGCCACCTTATCTGGTTATATCATTTCCTTTCTTAGCACTCCTCAATGGCTTCTTAAGACAGAAAGCTAAATTTCGCACATCGGTCCACAAGCCACACTGGCTGCTCTTCCCACAAGTCCTTCTAGCATACGGCCTTGGAACCTGCCGTCTGCCCCCACCCTCTCCTCAGCCTGGTTAATGACTGCACGGTTATCCTCTGTATCTCTGCTTGTTTGAGAGGAGCCTGTCCTCATAGGCTAGACCAAGCCAAGCTCCCAGGAATCTTCTTCAGTGCCTTATTTTTCCTTCCTTGAATTTATCAGTTTTAATTTCTACTTTGATGGATACTGATTGGATAAATTCTTTCCCTGTATGTTTATCATTTCCACGAGGAAAGGATCTGCTTCTCGTTTATTGATTGTTGAGTCCCAAGTACCCAGCTCACCTCTGGTCACACAAACAGACGTTCAAAACATATTTGTAAAATAAATGAACACATGCATTTTGCCCTACACACTCCTCCTCCCAGACAGGCTAGTACCTGATTCAGTTGTGATGGCCTCAAAGGTTTACCAGTAATTCTTCCTTTTGCTTACAATTCTTATACTGATACCCAAGTCCATCTAGAGTCTTCTTGTTGGACAAGGTCTTACATAGCTCAGGCTGATATCAAACTCCTTTAGTAGCCAACCATTCCAGGCCTTTATATCCTTGGAGTGTTGTGATGGTTCTGTCATAGGAGGACTTGCATGGCCTCTAGGGATGGAGCTTGGGCAGATGAGAACTGTAGGAACACAGCGTGTGTGGAGTTCTGACACCTCACCTGCTATCTCTTGGACTAAATTCCTGCATAGGAGAAGACATTG
>PVHP010042365.1:0-14978 GCA_004024765.1 Zapus hudsonius
AGTTAAAATATTTTTTAATCGAGAAGTAGGGCTAGAGTGGTTTAGTTCACTTCCTGAGCTATAATATCCAGATCCCATGTAAGCCGTGGGACATGGTCAGGTGCACTCATGACCCTAACTCCACAGGAGAGCAGAGTCCCCAGAATATGAAACCTGTAATTTTCAGAATTAGCAAAGAAATTTCAGCTCAAAACAAGTTTAAGTAAGACAAGAAGGAAGACTAATGGTGCAGGCACTCTAAGTTCTGCTCTAGGTAAGCACTCCCCACCAGAGGTGAAAGGACTTGGAACCCCCTCCTTCCCACCCAGACAAACACAGAGGAACAAAGAGTGGGTGAGTTCAATTTTTGAACAGATTAATGCAGTCTAAAAAATAAAATGCTACTCAGTGGTTAAAAACTGATTTGCAATCAGAGAGAAAATGAAAGGAGATTATTTTCTCCATTTTATTCACCCTTTAATTCTACTTTTTAGCTACTGTAATAAACCAAGAATAAATAAAATTCATAGTTGCCTTAAAATTGTTTAATAGCTGCTATTTGTCAAATGTAAGAATCTACAAACTATGATGGCGGAGCAAATATATGAATGAACAAGAATTGCATGTACAAGATTTGCATTAAAACATTTTTTCTTAATTGTAGTGGTAAAGTAGAAAATAAAACAAAGCTTAATAAATAAAATATCCAATACAATATATGTGTGGTTGTGTTTAACAAAAGGCATGTGTAATTTTGTACAAGGAGAACCTTATGTAACTAAGAGAAATAAATTCCTGGAATCACAAGATGTTTAGAGATTGAAATTTAATATTTCTCAAAATGCCTATCCTTTCCCAATTGAGCTATTGAAGCAATTCAGCTCCTGAAAATGTTAGTGGACTTTTTAAATAAATTATCATGTTGGTTTAAAAAATTGCTCTAGCAATGATCAGGAAAGATCAAAACAATCTTCTAAAAGCCAAACAATTTAAAAGGCACATCCACAAGTACAGTTGTTAAGACATTCTCATCAAAATAAGGAGGTGGTGCAAGAGGGAAATGGAAGAAAATCAAGCCAAGAAATAACACATTTGCATGACGGTCAGTTAACTCTTGACAAAGTTGCCAAGATAGCTGTATAGATAAAAGAAGTCTTTTCAACACTGGGCACTAAATATCCAACTGGAGGAAGAACATGGGGAATTTCACCCTATGCTCACATATTAGAAATAGTCTCACATTAAAGAAAACTCAAAATAAATCAGAGATCTTTATCTGTGTAGTTAAGTCTGTAAAGCAACAGGTTGAAGATACAAATGTCACTGAATTCTGTGTTACAATATATGAAATGTTTTCGTCCAAGATTTCTCATATAGCAAAGAAAAAGCACATACTATAAATCTACAAAGAAAATTAACAAAAAATATAACTATTAACTAAGACATGCACCTGATGAAATGAAATGAACAAATCACAATTGAAAGCAATTATTTATATAATATATATCTTACAACAGATTCATACCTAGGCTACATCAGGGATATTTACGTCTCACTGGTATCAGAGCAAGGGACTCAGTAGATCCAGGAACACAATATGAACATACATGTTTCAAGGAAAACATAAAATAGACCCCTAAGAACACAAAATGTTACTTCATTACTCACAAGATGATGATGTGATTGACGTCAAGGAATGTCAAAAAATAAATGCTCAAAAATCAGCACTTAAGGGCTGGAGAGATGGCTCAGCGGTTAAGGCACTTGCCTCCATTGCCTAAGGCCCCGAGTTCAATTCCCTAGGACCTACATAAGCCAGACCCACGAGGTGGTGGCCCTGGTTCTCTCTCTCTCTTTCTCTCTCTGTATCTGTCTGCTTGAGAATGAATAAATAAAATATTTAAAAAATCATCACTTAATAATTGTAAAATTTCTCAACAAACTGAAGTTAAACAATATATACTCAAGTTCATAAGAGAAATCCATTAATTTATATCCCTGACATAATACCCAAGAGTGAAAAATTATGAGATTGGAAAAAAGGCAAGAATATATGTGCCTATCACTTCAGTACTGCAAACACTAGCTTTTGCAGGAAGCAAGAACATGGTCTGGATGCATAGAGACTAAAAAGGGTAAACAAACTTTCCTTATAACTTGGATATATATGTAGATAACTTATTAAAAGCTTGTTAGAGTGAGTTGCCATTGTTACAAGATGCTGTCTAAAGTAATAAAAAACAAATTTCTTACTGAAATTACTGTGCTTTTCATTCAGACTTTGCTTGACATTCTGATGTTTATATTATTAGTAAAATATGCTTTCTGAACATTATCACTACCAAAATAAAAGGTTGAGAGAAGAAGGGGACAGAGAAAGGACAGGGAAGCCTGGGATGTTAGTGTCACCAAAATCACTGGTGGTTGTTAGTGTCACCAATGGAAAGCAGTGTATCCTTGACGTCTTTAGGTCTACAGAAGCACCACATGTATTTTTAATCCACCATGACTTTATTTATATTTCCATCTACGTTTTTTGATCTTCCCTTACAGACCGTCCCTGATTTCCTGCCCCTTGGTTTAACATTGTCAGAATCTGTCATCCAAGCCTTCTTTGTTGACATAAAGATAACAGGATTGTTTTAAGGGAACCAGATAATCTAACTCCTGACTAGCAAGCACTTTGCAAAACAGATTAACCAATCAAAACCCACCTCTAAACTAAACATAGAGAAGACTTGACCAAATCTTAAAATAGATCATTTGTTACATGAGCATAGAGATCTGAAAGTCATAACTAGAGGAAGATAAATAAATATTTTGATATATCATATCAATTTTATATTAGCTTTTTAATTCTGTTTAAATTTTGATCTTTCAGTTGTAAATTTCTCAAGCATCCTTCTGCTTGCCTTTCTACTTTTTTACAGTAACTCCAATCAATGATTAATAAATGTTACAAGAGTAAAATATCATAGAAATAAAAGTGATCAGAAGCTGGACTATCTTTAAAAGAGGTATTTACATTTTTCTTGAGAAAAGAATCTGCTATGAAAAACTAATAAGTAATACTTTCTTCTTCATATGAAATGCATGTCTAATTGTACCCTTGTGTCACTTGTAGGAGACCAAGAAGATATTCTGAGCTGTAAGCTATTGTTGGTCTTTGGTGGTCCAAAAAGTTCTTGGCAAAGGTAGGTTCGGATTCACCAAACACTGTGATCTGCCATCAGTGGTCTACTTACTTTCAACTGTTATTTTTTTTGATCCCATAACAATTGTGCTAAAGAATTATTTTACTCATATTTAAGGATCTTCATCCGAAACCCAGTAAGGTTTAGTATCTCATTCAATTTCATTGCAGGTAACAAAAAACAATTACTGCCTCATATTTCATGTTTCTTCTCTTAAATTAATTGAATTAATGAATGGATGAAAGTAGAAAAAATACTACTCATTCTCAATTTCTCTGTTTTCCTATCTCTTTGTCTTTCTTATTAACTGATTTTTTTCTCTTTCTCCTTATACATACACATATGTATGTATGTATGTATGTATGCATGCATGCATATTTCAAATTAAGTTCTATATTCTCAGATTAACAGGGAAAGGGCTTTCCCAATATTCATCTGGGAAATTTTATCCCAGGAAAAAACTATGTTCAGATGTTGAATTTACTTCAAATTATAAAACAATAATGTAATACTTTATTTAGACTCAGGCCAGATAATGGAGTGTTAGAACTACATAGGTTAATACAAAGTATCTTTACAGCACTCCCTTGAAGAGTTTAATTCTGAGCCACTTTACTATTAAAAAGTGCTGTCTAGGATAGCTCTCAACTCGTCATGATTCACTTTTCATTTATTTGTTTATTACTTCTTACATAAATAGTAAATTTTATCTTATTGTTTAAAATCCCAGAGAGTATATTCCATAGAGGCAAATGCTTTTGGTAATTTGTTTATTTTTCCCTATACTATAGTGTAGTTTTGTTAATATTTTCTATTTACTTTAGGGACACAATATTTTTCTTTGATGAATGAATAAGCCCCTGAGTGAATATGGTCTTCATATAATTTTCAAGAACATGTAGCTTTGTGAACTTTACAGGAATATCTTTTTCTACTCTGGAGTAGAGCTGAGGAGGTCTACTACATCTATCTGTGGACTAGGTATCTTCAACATGGGATCTTTGGCCACCTAATACCAAAAGCTTCTCTCCATGCCCTTAGACACTTCCTTCTGTGTCACTGTAGGCATGACCACCTGCTTGAATGACCGTCCAGGCAAAGTGATCTCTCAGGTCTCAAGCTCTGTGGGTTAATCAGCAACTGTTCATTTGTAACAGGAAATAATTGAAGTATACACATTCTAGCAGTGTTGACATTATCTGGCTTGTACAAGTTTCCATAAAGTCAATACAACCTAAGAAGATATGGAGATGATTGTTTCCGAGGACTTACAATAAATTGTCTTTGCTGCTGCACCAAGATATGAAGCTCAGTTGTCAGCTCTGTCTTGCTTTGTTTCCATGATGAAACTTCCCCATAAATTCATAAGCTGAAATAAACACTTTCCTCTCATAATGTGGTAGGTGTTTTGCAGTCACGAGAAAAAAAAAAAACCTGCTACATGGGATAAATCAGAGAATGTTGATAAATAAAATATCATCAAGCAACAAAGAAAAAAAAAAGAAAGAAATTTGGTACAGAGCAAATTCTTTTTAAATGTTACACATATGAACTCTAAAGCTGATTGGTTTAATTATAAATTGGATTCATTTTCAATTGCTGCTACAACATGACAAACAACATCCCAAATGCTGCGAGTGACAGGTTCATTTGCTTAGAGCAATGCAAATTAGAAGTCTGACTTTGAGTCCCTTTCTATTGACTCCGAAGGAGATTCCATTGCTTGGCTTGTGCAGCCTCGAAGTCCATTCAAATTCTGTGCTTCTTGGTCTCTTTCCTCCATCTTTATCATCAGGTACACTGCATCTGTCTTGAACTTTGCATAATCAGGTTTTCCTCCAACACCACACCAGTGAAGATTCTTTGATTTTTGAAGACTGAACCTTCTAAAATGATCCAGGTTAATTTCCCCAACTAACGCTCCTGAACATAAGCACATCATCTACAGAGCATATTTTGCTGAGTAACATGTTCCCTGGTTCTAGAAACGGAGACATGGCCTCACTGGAGCCATTCTTCTGCCTGTTATCGTCTTCCTCTTGCTCCAAGGAGACCTGTCTATTGTACATTCAAAATATGTCATCTTATCTCAAGCTTCCTGAATTTCTGTCCATTACAGTATTAACTCAAATTTAAAAGCTCATCTACATGTTCACAGCCCATATCTCATCATAAGAATCACCTTAGTAAGGTATGTCAGGTAAGAGTAACATTTGGGTATGAAACACCCTGGGAACCATTGGCAAAATGCGAGTAACAGCTTTTCTGTGCCTGCAACATGTTTGAGAGGTAAACATGGTGAAAAGCATTGTTGCTCAAAAATACCTCCTTTTGTTTCAAATATAAATTTCCTTTCATTTTTATATTTTTATTTAAAAATATTATTTATTTATTATTTATTAATGAGATAAAGAGAGAGACAAGGAGAGACAGAGAGCGAGAGACAGAGAGAGAGAGAGACAGAGAAGAAAGAATGGGCACACCAGAGCCTCCCACCTCTGCAAACATTTCCAGAAGCATGTGCTACCTTGTGCCTCTGGCTTTACATGGATACTGAGGATTTGAACCTGGGTGGCTAGGCTTCACAGGCAAGCACCTCATCTGCTGAGCCACCTTTCCAGCCCTTGTTTTTCGTATTTTAAACTTCATATTCATCTGTTCCACTGATATAGGACATTATGACAACTTGTATGTCTGTCTTGCTGCTGAAAGAGCAGGGCCCTCAGCCTGACTAGTGCAGAAGGTCCTCCATGCGGCCATTCGATGCGTAGAGTATGTCCAAGTCCTCTCCCCAGGCACTGGCTGAGTAAGGCTTTGACCAAGGGGATTCTCTTTTGGTTTTCGAGTCAAGGTGGTAAGGCAGAACTCCTCATTTTATTTCTTCACAAATTTCTTGAGATTTATTTCCTTCATGTGACATTTTTTATGACAGGGCATCGAGAAGGTGAAGGTGGTGGAGGTGAGAAAAAGGGATTCATCGAGAGTTAGAAGGGATAAGAGGGGGTGTATATTATGAAAATATAATTTATATGTGCATGAAATTGTCAAAAATAAATTAGTAATATAAAAATAATATGTATTAGAAAAATAGTTAGCATTTAGCCTGTCAGAAAATGTTAAGTAATTAATCATGTATTAATTTCAACATAGACAACTTTAAAATAAACTAATGCAAAATGACTGAAGCAGAATATTGAAGCATGAAATAACAATATTTTTCTAATAATATGACATATATGATACAATCATGACATATACATCATATCGCTTCTGTAATATCTATTGCTTTAAACACACTACATAATGATAGTTACACAAATTTGGACTAAGCTAGGTTTTCTCTCTCTGAAGTGTTTAATTGATAAAAAGGACATACTTTAAATTTGCTTCCTCTAAAGTTTGATTCTTCTTATCTGACTAAAATTACCTATCAATGTTAGAGTTCTTAGCAGAGGCAGCCTGGTCTGTCCCTTTGGCACGAGAGTTGATTCTGACTGTGAAATTTTTCTGCTCACTTGGCTGATAGGAAGAGGTTTCCTTTCACCTCAGGTACTCTATTCACCAGCCACTATGAATATCTGAGAAAATGCCTATCTCTCTAATAGGCAGCTGTCTTCACGGATACAAAGCAATCACTACAGATATTTGCTGAACGTCTCTACTGTTTTCAGTCCCAGGCTCACCTACGTTGAAAAGCACCATGAGGCAACTCATGAATTATCTGACAGAAACAAAACCAACCACTAATCTTGATATGTGTCTGCAGCACTAAGAAGCCACATTATTTCAGTTCCTTTCCTGCCTTCTCTCTTTTCATTGATTCATTAGTTACAAATAAAAAATCTGAAATCCAGTTTTCTAAAGAGAGAATTTAAACATGCCAGAGAGATATGGACATGATCCAAATTAAACTTTTTTTTTTTATTCTTGGAGCTTTAAAAGTCTGCTTAAGTAATTGGCCAATAAATGTTCAGGAAGAGAGTGTCATTGGATGTTAAGGGGATTAGATAAAACTCTAGTTAAGGGCAGAAACGTTGTAGCGACTACATGTTTTAGTGCACAGAGCTTCACAGGAGGAAATTCTCTCTGACTTTCTGAGAAGTCTGCCAAGGGAACCTGTGTTCAGCTGAGGTCACTAGCTGAAATCCTCTTTCTAAATCTGAAGGGTTCAACCTGGATTCCCAGGTGTTCTTGCTCTATTATTTTTTCTGTCATATTGAATTCAAAATTCAGAGTCAAGTTGTGCTAAAGACAAATCCTGCTATTAGCAGCAAGAAATTACTTAATGGATTTGTTTTTAAATTTAACAGATTGTCAGTTCTCCTCTGGTTACAGTAGATGAATTTAAATATGTCTATAGCAGCACATAGAAAGCACTGGTGGGGTTGGGTTCTTAGTATTTTGCTCTTAGTTGATGCATAGTCTGTTTGCCTTCCACTGAGCCTTCATTATATGGTGCATTGCTCCTGAGAAAATCTGTTGACAGATCTCATCTTGCTTTCTGTGGCTTACTATGGAACAGTGCAGCTAAAATAACAATAATAATGGCGGTGGTAATAATATTTCTAAAAGCAAGATATTCTTGCAAAAGAAAATCAATAGGCTTAAAACCCATAATATATATATATATATATATATATATATATATATATATATCCACATACATGTACATGTAGGTTCATTTATATGTCATTTTAGAGAGAGAAAGAAATGTTTCAATAAATACTTTTAAGAAAAAAATACAACCAGTGATTTTTACACTAGTTATGCTTAAGTTAAAGAAGACGGCCCTCTGCTGTTAAAAAATGTGAGACTTTCTAATACAATTGTTTTTTTTTTTCTTTAAAATTTCTGTCCTCTATGACCCCACAGTGAATACCATAATCCCACTTCCGAGGGCACCCAGGGTAATGGGAGTTGGGAATATTTATAAAATAAAATACTTTTCTTAATATTCAGAGATCCTCCTCAAAAGTGATCTTCCAGGCTGGAGAGATGGCTTAGAGGATAAGGAGTTTGCCAGCCAAGGAAAAGGAACCAAGTTCAATTCCCCAGGACCCACATAAACCACGTAAAGTCAGATGCACAAGGTGGCACATGTGTCTGGAGTTTGTTTGCTAGACTGGAGGCCGTGGCACACCCATTGTCTCTCTATGTGTCTGCCTCTCTCTCTCTCTCTCTCTCTCTCTCTCTCTCATAAATAAAAAACAAAATACTTTAAAAAGTGAACTTCAGATTTTGAACATATTACTTTAAGTTATAAAAACTAAGATAATGAGGTGAGGGGACTAAGAATAATGGCACTTATGCAATAAATGTCATAATGAATACATTTACTTTGTATGCTAACAAATTAGTATATTTATAAAAGTTAATAAGCATTTTTCTCTTTTCTCACAGTACAAATATTGTGCTGTGTTTTATTTAAGCATGAGATACTGAACAGATGCAAATGTTTAGCCAACGTGACAATTATCACTAAGGGAAGCAAGCATCCAAATTTTGATATTGATATTTGTCATTAATGTTGTTGGGTGTAGCTCTTAGCCTAACTTTATTTCACTGAAGGTTTAGTTCTGCTTTTTATTACTTCAACACCCTATGTGTGACGAGGGTCAAGGAGCCTCCATTGACTATTACCATCAGAATTATGAAATCTCTTGACTTCTGAGAGAGAAAGTTTATAGGCCAAAAAAAAAAAAAATCCTAGTTTCTCACTCAGCAATCAAGAACCGACAGTTGAACACATGTGCAAGTCTTCCTCCTTCCCTGCTGTGAAGATTTCGAGGTTGATGGAGCTTGCCGTGTAATGTGTCAGGAGGGGAAATGAAAACCAGCTGTCAGTTCCAATAGTAATTAACCAGAATGATTACTAGTGTCTAAACGATGGCACATTAGAGTTGACATGTTTTTGACTGCAACTTGACTTAGTGTCATGAGGAATTTATCCTGTGTTGACCCTAAACTTTAATATAGTTTGCCAGAAATGGCCACTTTGCTCAGTTAGCAATTGATGCCTTAATGCCAAATGCATTGGTCATATCAGGTGTGTCACACATCGCATGTGAAGGCAACCATCATCGTGTCACTCTTCCCTGCATAAACTAATGCACTCATTTCTTCAGACAGACTGTGAATGGACACGGTTTCTCTTCCAGCTCTATATTTACTAAAGATGGGTGTTTGGAGCCATTTATTTCTCAGTGGCAGCTTTTAGAAAAGGGCATTTCAGAAGACTAAGGGAGTTGACCTCCCTTTAGAAAAGCAACGTGTACTCTTCTCTGAACTGTAATAACTTCTTTACAGTTTAACCTGCGACATGATGCATTATGTATAATGATTCACATTTCTTCCTAGTTGAGGAAAAAGATCAGCAATCATGTAAAAAATTATTCATTTTGGAGTGCTGGAAATGGAACCAGGGTCCTCACACAGGAAAGAGAGACGACCACTGAACTCTATCTATTCCCAGCCCAACCATGAGCTTTTGAAAAATCACTGTAAGCATATTAGGGAAATAGGACTTGAACTCTTGTTTCCTGTTTCATAGTGTCCTTGATGCTGGAAGTTTCTTTGGGGCTTTAAGGTAATGTTTTTTTACCAGAAAGGATTAAATGTGTACTTGGATGACATGTCATTCAAAATTTAACTACAACTAGCACATATTTCGGAGTATTGTTTTTAGTTTGGATGTACTTTCAGTTTTTCTGTGTTCAATGCACATAGAAATGAGTCATATTTTACTCTTGGATATGAAGTCAATATCTGTTGTAAATTAATAATAATTTATTGAGTATATATTTATCATTATCACAGAAAATAACTAAAATTTGAAAGAAAATCCTTGCCTGGCAATAGTGTATAATTTCACTGTGGCAGCAGAGCAAGCGAAGGAAAATGAGGATATGGAAATATGAAAAAGAGTAACAGTGCCGTGGATATGAACAGAGGGTGAAATGCAAATCTCTGATCTTTATTGAGATAAAAAAGATATGTAAAGCTGCACGGTAGATAATTAGATGAATTTGGACATATATATTCATATTGTCTACTGTGATCAAAATAATAAAGATACCTATTACTTCCAAGTGTCTCTTTTTGTCCTAAAAAAAAGGTGTGGGGGAAGGCTTAGAACAGAAGATGTAGCTTTTAAACAATTTTTACATTTTACACTCCCCAGGCCTGAAGCAAAACCCTGTTGCTGAAGAAACCACAGAATACCATCCTTCAGCATCAAGAGACCCTTTGAGGTCTGGAATGGTAACCAGCCCCCAGATGGCAGTTAGTGCAGTGCTAGAAGACACTACACAAGCTGCCAGGGGAAGATGAACAACGACAGCTGGTGTAAACAGACAACTGGCATGAAATACAGTTTGAGGCCACGAGTAGGTTGACCACACCTCCTATTGGGAGAGAACAGCAAACCAAGAAAGGAGCACTTGTTCAATGGAGGAGTCTATGCCTGGGGGAGACAATCAACAACTATTAAATTCAGCCAAATATTCCACTCAGTGAGGGGGCACCCTTGATTGGAACTGGGAATTCAGGGCGTTATGCACCTGATCCCATACTCTTGGGCTCCCAAGAAAAGATGCACTATTCAAGCGACTGCCGGGGAGGCTACTAAAAACAGAATCTAGGTAATCCAGAATGGTGTATATTTGTTAACCGATACTGATCACACTCTCCGATGGAGATTGTGTTTGTATTTTTCAGGATGCAGTGAGAGAGCTGGGGCCCATATAACCCTACCAACCAACAGCAGGCAGAAAGCTGAGATCCTGGCAAGAGATGAGCCACCACAGTCATATTGTGGAGGAGGCATATGGAACCCTGCAGAGAAGAATGGGATGAACAAGGGACCCACAGCCACAGCCATTCAATCAACTCAGGATAAGCCAGTGAGACAGAAACCAAGGATTCTCGACACAAAAACGCCTAAGCTCACAACATTAAAGCATCCTTAATACTCACCCACCACGACTCAGTGAACTGAGTGGAAGAGGGGGCGGAAAGATTGTGAGAACCGTGATGGGGGAGCATATCAGAGACTTGGCACCCCTCAGTGACAACACACTTATGTCAGGAGAACCCGGCTGAAGACTAGGCTATCCATGGTCCCCTACCACAAAGACTGATCCAGACGGCCCACGGAGGAGGATATCCAGCTGACTGGGGATGGGGAGGGAGGGCAATGAGGAATTGGGGATAACAACTCATTGTTGGCCCACTAAACAATGTAACTCATTATTGACAATAAAAATAAAAAATAAAAGAAACTCTGCAACTTAAAAAATGATATTGTGTGTATTCATGTATGAATGTGTATGTGAGCAGCTGTGTGCACATGTGAAGGTCAGGAGATGATGTCATTCATTGGGAATACTCTCCTAGTGATCTGGGTCATCTGAAAAAGAGAAGCTGAAGACCATATATGCTTGGGCTTCAGGTCACTGAGAGATTAAACTGGAGCTGAGCTGGAAACCCCTCCCTCTTAACCATCTGTCAGCTGGTAGTAAAAGCTACAGCTGCCTGCAGCCCTATGCGAGAGAGAAGTCATCAGCATTGGTGAACAACAGTGGACCTTGCAAGCCTTAAGACGGGCCAGCCAGACCAAATGTGCTAACTGGGCAAAAGTGACACATCTATTGCAGTGGAAACCAATTGCTCTCTAATTGGACTGAAGGCCCTCTCCATGGGAGGGAGAGCTTGCCTGATACTGAAGACCTAGTAAAAACCGTATAGTGGGGAGGTCATAAGCCCTAGGCTCAACTTGCTGTTGTCTGGCTAAATGCATATATAATGCCCACCAAACTCCCTTGCCTTTTTTTAAAAAGCATACCCTAAGAATAATACTAATCAAGTATTTTGACAGAAGAAGCCTGTCTTGTTTTGGGGACCTCTTAGGTCTCTCTGATCAACAGCTCAACATAGGTTTTAAACAGAAGTTACAAATCAGAGCCAAATATTTTAGGGTAAAGCTTCATCTCACCTTCTCCAGGGTCCATTTTACCAGATAATCCCTCCCTGCTCCCATTGAGGGTCATATCTTATAGTCTATTGCCCGGGAGGAACTTTTCTATGGTACCAACTCATTTTGGATTTGGACTTGTGTTTATCTGTCCTCTTCCTCCCATTCCCCTAATCCCAATCCCTTCCATCCCTCTTATCTTTTCCTAAAGTTGTTTGTCAGATATGTCTGCAACTCAAGCAGATTCAGTTTAGGAACCCCAGATGAGGGAGAAAATGTGGCCGTTGTCCTTTCAGGCTTGTATGAGTTCACTTGGTAGGATCTGTTCCAAGTTTGTACATTTTACTGAAAACTTCATTATATTATTTTTCCTTATTACTGATCAGAATTCCATTCTGTAGATGTACACCATCTTCATTATGCATTCATCAAATGATGGGCATCTGAGTTGATGCCGTTTCTTAGCTATCGTGAAATGAACCACTATAAACATGGTTGAGCAGATACCTCTGCAATGAAGAGAGGAACCTTTAGGGTGGATGCCCTCGGGAGGAATAGTTGGGTCAGTTGGAACCCTATTATCATCTTTCTCAGGAGTCTTCATACTCATTTCCACAGTGGTTGTACAAGTTTGCACTCCCACCAGCAGTGAGGGTTCCTCTTTCCCCACATCCTAGCCAACATTTATTGATGTTTGATTTTTTTGAATGGTTGCTATTCTTTCTGGAGTAAGGTGGAATTTCATAATAGTTTTTGTTTGCATTTCCCCCCCTGGAGGTGAAGGGTGATGAGCTTTTTGCTTCAGTGAGTATTAGCCACTAGTATTTCTTCCTTTGAGAATTCCCTATTGAATTCTCTGCCATATTTTTGGGGCAGATTGTTTGATTTTTTTGTTGCTTAGATTTTTAGAGTTCTATATAGAGTCTAGATTTAGATTTCTTTTTTTAATATTTTATTTATTTATTTGAAAGAGAAAGAGAGAGAGAGAGAGAGAGAGAGAGAGAGAGAGAGAGAGAGAGAGAGAGAGAGAGAGAGGAGAGAGAGAGAGAGAGAAATGGGCTCGCCGGGGCCTCCAGCAAATGAACTCCAGACACGTGAGCCCTCTTGTGCATCTGGCTTTATATGGGCACTCTGGTCCTTCTGCATTGCAAGCAAATGTCTTAACCACTAAACCATCTCTTCAGCCCTAGATTTAGATTTCTGTCAGTGGTATAGCTGGCCAAGATTTTTCTCCCATTATCTGGATAGTCTGTTGGTTCTGTACAAAAGCTATTCAACATCATAAGATCCCACTGGTTGGATGATTGTTCACTGTCCTGTAGTGGTATTGTTCAGGAAGATTTCCCCAATCCTATATTGTGGAGCGTTCTGCCTATTTTATTCTTCCAGGTGTTTAAGAGTTTCAGATCTTATATTGAGGTCTTTAATCCATTTGGAGTTGATGTTTGTGCATGGTGGGAGGAGTGGGTCCTGTTTCATATTTCTCTATGTGGCTCTCCAGTTTTTCCAGCACCATTTGTTGAAGATGCTGTCTTTTCACTGGTGTATGTTGTGTGCTGCTTTGTCAAAGATCAAGTAGCTGTAGTTACTTGAAATAAGTGCTGGATCTTCAACTCTGTTCATTTGGCCTAAGTGGATTTTTATGCCAATACCATGCTCTTTATGTTACTATGGGTTTATAGTATAGCTTCAGATATGGTGATACTTCCAGAGGTCTTTCTTTTGCTAAGGAAATTTTTGGATATCCAGGGCCTTCTTCCATTCCCTATAAATATTGAGAATATTTTTTTCTATTTCTGTGAAGAATGATGCTGGGATTCTTATTGGTATTGAGTTGAATCTCTGTATTGCTTTTGGTAATTTTGCTGTTTTTGAAACAAGTGTGGAGAAAGTAACTTCTCAATCCAAATACATAGAAATAGACTTTAGATCCCTGGCTGCCACATGTAGACCAAATAGCAGGTGATATTTATACCAAATAGATTTGGTGAAGACCTGTTATAAATATTTAGGACTATTGAAGGTTTTTATGAAGGAGAGAATGTTTATTTGACACATAGTTGGGGACATACAACTGGACATAGAATAAATAAATGAAGAGGCTGCAGAGTATGAAACCCAGTGGGATGGATAAAAAGGTGTGGTCTTGTCTTGAGCTGAATCAGAGGTCAGCAAGCAGAAGGATAGGCAGTAAGCAGAGCTTAATGGATGCGGCAGCTGATAGAGGAGGGAGGTGAGACCTGAGCCAAGGGGAACTTTTGTTTTCTTTTCTGAATGATTGGTTGTAAGGTGATGGTGACCCTGTGGGGAGGAAGGATCATTATTAGAGAGTATTATCATCCTAGTTTATGTGGTCATCATTTTTCTGTGTAATATAATTACTTTAATTTCTGTTGAAACAATATATTCCCATCAGTTAATCTTTAAAGCACCATACCTATTTTCATATATCACAATTCAAATGACTTTTTGACATTTATTTTTCTCTAAATGCAATAAAGCAAGTGATGCAACATAAATATATTTGCCAATACATGATATCACAAGAATCAGAATAGTAAAGATTATTTTTCAGCCAGGGAGATGGCTTAGTGGTTAAGAAGCTTGTCTTCAAAGCAGAAGGACCCGAGTTTGATTCCCCAGTGCCCATGTAAAGCCAGATGCACAAAGAGGCACATGTGTCTGGAGTTCATTTGCAGTGGCTGGAGGCCCTGACACACCCATTCTCTCTCCCTCTGTGTCTGCCTCTTTCTCTCTCTCTCTCTCTCTCTCTCTCTCTCTCTCTCTCTCTCTCTCTCTCTCTCACTTTCTCTCTCCATGTTTCTCTCTCAAAT
>PVHP010042366.1:0-15016 GCA_004024765.1 Zapus hudsonius
CATACTTGGCGAGAGATAATCCAGTACAGCTGAAAGAGATACGGAGGACCCCAAACAATTTGGATCAAAGGAGGAACACTCCAAGACACATCTTAGTTACAATGCCAAACATTGAGGAAAAAGAGAGAGTCCTCAGAGCAACGAGAGAAAAGAAACTCACATATAAAGGAAAACCCATCAGAATCACTTCAGACTTCTCTATAGAAACCTTAAAAGCCGGGAGAGCTTGGAACAAAGCGATTCTAGGCCTAAAGAAGAACGGATTCCAACCTAGACTACTCTACCCAGCAAAGTTATCCATCATAATTGATGGAGGAATTAAAGTATTCCATGAGAATAATCAGCTTTACAATTACTTGAGCACAAAGCCAAACCTTCAAAAGATACTTAATGAGATATCCCATGCAGACGAGACAAGCAACCGACCCCAGGAAAGGAACAGAGAACAAGCAAGGTAACACAAAAGAGATCACAACAACAGCTCAGATACCAACCTCCGTATTCTCTACAACATGGCAAACCTCACAGTAATAACTTTGGATGTAAATGGACTCAACTCTCCTATAAAAAGACACAGGATAGCAGGTTGGATAAGGAAAATGGACCCTTCCATCTGTTGCCTTCAAGAAACACACCTTATTGCTAAAGATAGTAACCTACTGAGAGTAAAACGGTGGAAAACAATTTACCAGGCATGTGGGAAAAATAAAAAAGCAGGTGTGGCTACTCTAATATCTGACAAAATAGACTTTAAGCCAACAGCAATAAAAAAAGATGATGATGGCCACTTCCTACTCATCAAGGGAACAATACAGCAAGAAGACATCACTATACTAAATATGTATGCACCAAATGCAAGGGCCCCTCTGTTCATTAGGCATAAATTACTCAAAAGCAAAGCAGATATAGATGCCAACACCATCATAGTAGGAGAGTTTAACACTCCACTGTTATCCCTAGACAGATCGTTCAAACAACAGACAAGCAGGGAAATCAAGCTGCTAAATGGCACCATAGATAAACTAGGGATAACAGACATCTACAGAACATTCCACCCCAAGGACACAGATTTCATATTCTTCTCAGCAGCGCATGGAACTTTTTCCAAAATTGATCATATACTAGGTCATAAATCATCCCTCAGCAAATTCAGAAAGATCAGTGTAATCCCCTGCATCATATGAGACCACAACGCATTAAAGGTAGAAATTAAAAATGGGAGAGGATCCAAAAATTTCAATAGATATTGGCAACTGAACAACTCGTTCCTGAACAATGAATGGGTCAAACAAGAAATCAGACAGGAAATCCAGAACTTCCTAGAAACAAATGATAATGAGGAAACAACCTTTCAGAACTTGTGGGACACAATGAAGGCAGTTCTAAGGGAGAAATTCATTGCTCTAAATGCCTTCATAAAAAATACAGAGAGGTCTCAAATCAACCAACTATCCTCATACTTAAGGTCATTAGAACAGATGGAAAAATCCAACCCTAGAAACTCAAGACGCAAGGAAATAATTAAGGTAAGAGCTGAGATTAATGACTTGGAAACAAAGAAAATGATTGAAAAAATTGACAAATCAAAGAGTTGGTTCTTTGAAAAAGTCAATAAGATTGACAAACCCCTGGCCAACTTAATCAAACGAAAAACTGAGAAGGCCCAAATTAACAAAATAAAAAATGAAAACGGTGAGATCACAAGAGATCCTGAAGAGATTGGATGTATCATCAGGTCATACTTTCAAAACCTCTACTCTACAAAATTTGAGAAAATGGATGAAATGGATAAATTCCTTGACACCTACCAACTTCCAAAGCTCAGACCAGAGCAGATAAAGACCCTAATCAATCTGATAACAATCACAGAGATTGAATCGGTAATCAAGAACCTCCCGAAACAGAAAAGCCCAGGTCCAGATGGTTTCTCAGCTGAATTCTACCAAACCTTCATCATATTACTGAAACCTCTCTTTTTGAAGCTTGTCAGGGACATTGAAAAAGAGGGTAGGCTCCCAAACTACTTCTATGAAGCTACCATCGCCCTAATTCTAAAAGCAGTTATGCTTTTCTTGAGTTGATGCTAGAAAAGAATGAATTAGTTTTCTCAATATAGTGGTTACTAATAATGAAAATACTGACAAAATGATTGTGGAAGCCAAACATATTAAATGAGCTAATTTGGTTCAGATAAATATCATATGTTCTTTCTCCTATGCAGATCCTAGCTTTTAACTGGAAACTTATTATCTAGGAGGAAGTAAATGTGGGTAAAGGCCAGGAAATTAGAAAGGGCCCCATGAGACTGTAGAAAAGAGGTCTTCAGGGAAGATGGCAGGGAAGACAATAGAACACATCAGATATTAAAATGTAAAGGGAATTAGCAGGAATGAAAAGGTACAGCAAGGAAAGGAGGTGCTGGAAGATGAGGGGTGGAGGAATGTCATCAACAATAATCATTACTGTCATTAGTTCCTCAGAAAGTGGTGAGATCTGATGAGTCTCTATTCACTCTAGGCTGTAATGTAGAGTGGTCCAAGGCCCAAACTTGTGCAGGTCTTGTGCAAGTAACCATAGCATCTATAATTTCGTTACTGCAAGGCCATGTCATGTCTGAAAGACGGCCTTTCACCAAGCTCTTCCCCTTCTTTCATTCTTACTTTGTTCCCTCTTATAGGGTGTTCACTAGGCCTTGGAGGGGATGCTATAGATGTTCCATTGGGGCTAGGCACACAATAATCACTTATTTCAAACACATTGCCCATGCCTGATTATAAGTCTCCACTGTTACTGCACTGTCCAATGCAATATGAAGTTTCTCTGACCAAAGATGAGAGCATTAATAGATAGACATAAACATTGATATTTAGACGGTTGTATGAGAGACAGATAATGCCCATTTTTGCTTCAAATTCATCTTTGTTGTTATTGGTGTTATACTGGTGGTTGTCTTTTGGTAGGTTTTCACTCTGCCCATGCTATCCTATAACTTGCTCTGTATCCCCAGGCTGGCCTCAAAATCAAAGTGATCCTCCTACCTTGTCTACCTAAGTGGTGGGACTCATGTTCAGACTCATAATTATTTTTCTTAATGTTTTTCTTGGCAGCTTCCATAAATATAAATAATATATTATGATCATAATCCCCTCCCACCACCCTCCTTTTTCCTCCTCCCAAATTCCCCCTCCATTGAATCCTTTTTTCTTTCTAACTAATCTCTTTTCCTCTAGCTAATAATTATAATTATATATTAATTATGTTATATATTATATATTTTATCATATATATATATATATATATATATATATATATATTAAAAAGAGAAAGTTTTGGCACATATATCTTGTGGAAGTAGATAATGTTCTGCTTAGAAGCCAGATTGTCATTGCAAAATTTTCTTCTCAGGGGTGAAATATCTTCCAGAGAGCTGTTGACCAGGGAGGTAACAGATTTCCCTAAAACTTTACAACCTATTGCCAAGGTTGTTGATTGCCCACTAGAAGTAGATTGTAAGATCACATTGAGAAAGTCTGCACATGATTGGCCTGCAGGACACTGTGAAATCAAGGTGGAGCTGATCTGGAAGCCACCTCCTTGGTGAATATCAGGTAGAATGAAGAATCAACAAAGATTTATTGCATGCGAGGATGAGGTCTAGAGGAATCATTTTCAAACCCTGGTCTCTTGAACTCCAGTTGCTCCAGGCTCATATAGGCCTTTTTGACATCCTCATCCTTGATTCTTTACATTACCCGTGATTTTGAAACCCAAGCCTATGCAACCTGAGTCATGTGGAGGGTTTTCTTTGCATTGAGAAAAATGATAGAGGTGGAAAGCTTTTATGCATGGAAAAGCCTGCTAACTGCAAGGAAGGGTGAATAAATAATGTAAAGGCTACAATGCAGGATGTGGCCTAGGTGTTGGGGCAGAGACGGCCTTAGATCAGGGGCTTTAGGCCCCCTAGATTTTCTGGCCTAAATTCTCTCCCCACACCAGGATGTTGAAAAGACCTATGGAGTCTATTGGGGGAGAAAAGTTATCACCAGTCTTAAACAGCAGTGGACCCTATAAACTTTATGGCCTACACAACACCTAGTTTGTATAACAGGTTCTGAATGAGAACAGGCATATTAACTAATTATAAAAAGAAATCAGATTTTGAAATAATGACATCTACTATAAAGAATATGGGGTGTTTGTTGTTGAGAATTACAGAGTCTTTCTTGGTTCTTGGATGGACAGTAATTTAGGAAATGGGGTACCATAAAATCAAGTTACACAGAGGTTCCAGTGAATCAGTGGCCTTCTGGATTCTTGCTTAATGAATTTTAACAATGAAATACACAAACCAGAGCATGAATTTTACAAAACTTTTATCATATGAAAGGCTTAGAAGGATTCTGAAAGATTTTTATATGGAGCCCATGGAGGAGAGAAAACCTGAGACACTTATTCACCTCTATTGTTGAGATTTTAGGAGAAAAGAGAAGAAATAAAACAGATAATTCCTTACCGGCTGAAAAACATTCCTCATTTCCTCATGTGTGTGTGTGTGTTGGGGTGGGGGGTCTGTTACCCCTGAAATGCCACATATAGGTAAAGAAAAATATATATTTAATAATGAATTCACTCATTAACATACTGGTAAATTCAGAATATTAAATCAGTAAATCTAATCCAATTTGAGAAATTATATAAGCACTAATTAAAAAATATGATGTAAAAATGAGCATTTCAAATAAAATGAATACATATAAAAACAATGAAAACTGACTAGCATGTACATTTTAGGATAATTAGAAGTATTCAACAGGGCATATGACTCAGGAAGAAAAATAAAAAGTTATAGGAAATGTCTTTAACAATAGAAATACTTATATTGTCACACTGCAAAGCTAACCAAGTACTAGGGAAAGCTAATATACGTAGATCTGTAGGTATGTAATATTAAATCTTAAGAACAAACTAAAAGCCTCTGTAGTTATACACAAAATTATGTATTAGAAAAATGCCACCAATAAAATAAAATGTATAAAATCATCATAACACTAAAAATCCCTGAAGAATTTTGGGAAAGTATTTTGACCCAAGAATTATATGCTCCAAATAACTGTAATGGGAGCCTTAGGAATTCAAATCTCTATAAGAAATACATGCTGGGAGTGCAAATGTATCATCCAAGGAACTCTAATGTCCAAAGAAAGACTAGGAGAAAGACAACCTTCATGTGTTGGTGGCTTGAGGTTATAGCTAAATATACATTTACATGTTTTCTGGCTTTAGTTTCAACTTTCCTGTTAAGTAGTTGTAACACTGCTCTAGACCAGTCAGAGACAGATTGAAAACTCTTATCTCTCTGGCTTTGGCTAAAAATGTGAAATGCCATTTTCTTTTCTTTTTCTTATTCTTTTATCTAGTTTTGACAATTTCCTAGATGGATATATTGTATTTTGATCACATTCATCTTCCATTTCCCTCTCTTGTCCCCTCTCACTCTGACTGAACTCCATCCTCTTTCTTATTACCCCATCCTACTTTCGTGTGTGTGTGTGTGTGTGTGTGTGTGTGTGTGTGTGTGTGTGTGAGAGAGAGAGAGAGAGAGAGAGAGAGAGAGAGAGAGAGAGAGAGAGAGAGAGAGAGAAAGATAGTCACTGAGTTTAACTAGTGTTGCTTGAATGAGCCTGAATGGAGGGGTGGCCATTTATCAGGGCATGGTCAATTTAACCATTGGCTACACCAATGAAGAAAATATCTCCCCTTCCTTCAGCACCTGTTAACTGCCAACAACTTCTCAAGGAGGGGTGGGGCAAACTCCTTGTCTTTGTTTCCCTCCTACCCCTCCCTGCTGTAGGCAAGTGCTCATGAGGCAATATAGGGTTACAGGGCCCCAAAGTGAATAGCTTTCTCCTATACTAAATGTGGGAATTGTCTGTGGGCACTTAATTGGAAAATGCAGGGTATTGCCCTTTACTACAAGTCAAAAAGTTCTGGAACTTTCTTATCTCTACCTCCTTAGGGAGTGTATGAAACTTTAAATAAAAAGTTAAAAAGAAAACTTAGGGCTGGATAGATGGCTCGCTGCTTAAAGGTGCTTGCTTACAAAGCCTGTCAGCCCAGATTCAATTCCCCAGTGTCCACATAAGGCCAGAAGTACAAATTGGCACATGCATTTGGACATTATCTACAGTTGCAAAGAGCATTGGCATGTGATGTGTTCCCTAGCTCTCTCTCATTCTCTTTCTCTCTTAAATAAGTAAATGTTTTTAAAATAAAAATGAAACTTACAAAGAAATTGAGTTACTGCTCTATATACTTTGATTCAAGATTTATAAGTTTCACAGGTTTGCAGACGTAGTCATATAAATAAGTAGCCTCAGCATGATTTATTTGCCATAAATAATACTTAGGTTTAACTTTTTTTTAGAGCTATGTAAATTTAGATTGCTATATTGCTTTGTCTTATACTCTTTATCAACTACAACACTGAAAAAGAAAAGACAAAGTCAGTTAGTGTAGTGACACAGATTAGGGAAATGAAATTCTTGTAAATGGCATAAAAATCACAAAGGAATATTCCTTCCGCTAGACATAAATACAATTTCCTAACCTCAGAGTTCCAAGCATTACCTACAAAGTAACAAGTTACTCTGGTCATAATGTCCTCCAGTAAGTATAATAGTGAAGGTTAATTCCCTGACCTCTCAAGAAATAAATTCTTCCTTCCAGGTAAGCATCTGTTGTAGTCAACTTTCTAGTTGCGGTGCAGAAACAACCCAAGCAAAAGTGGCTTGTGGAGGAAAGGGTTTATTTTGCTCATGGACTCAAGGGGAGACTCCATCATGGCAGGTAAAATGATGACATGAGCAGAGGGGTGGACATCACCTGTGACATAGCACTGCAAACAATGGCAGGAAGGTGTGTCAAACACTGGTAAGGGGAAACTGGTTTATAACCTCCATAAGCCCACCCCCAACAACACAACTCCAGCAAGGTTGTAAAACCCAAACTGCCATCAGCTGAGGATCTATCACTGAGAACACATTCATTTGTTTGTGGGGGACACCTGCATCAAACCATGACAGACCATCCCTGGCCCCCACAAACAATCATACATGATGTAAATACAATATGTTCACCTCAAATCCTAAGTCCACACAGCTTTCAACTGTGCCATAATAACAAAAAATAAACCCGTTATGGCACAGAACATTCACACTGCAAAATATGAGGCATGGCAAAAGCAGATTGAACCAGTACAAGATTTAAAACAAGCAGGGAAACCTCAATCTCTAACTCCAAGTTCAATGATTCTAACCAATTACAAGTCTCATGGAGATTCAATTCGACCCCTCCAGCTTGGCTACTCACAGTCCAGGAAAATTTCATCTGGTGCTGGCAGCTCATCTTGGCAGCCATCCATAGTCCTGGCATTGTATTGGGTCTCCATTGCAACCCCCAGTTCATCCTCATGGCTCCATCACCCCTCCATGCAGGCAATCTAACACATCTGTTTCACATTGCTGATGGCCATTTTTCAAAAACAAACTGTTTTGCAAATGCAATGACCCTCTATTTCTGCATTTGCTCCATTCCACAGAACCAAGTTGGGCTACCAACTTGTTAATTCAGGGGGAAACAAAGCACTCAGGCACCTTTCTTCAAAGAGTCTGGAGTCTTCCAGATGTTCCAAAGCAGATCAACTGGCCCAGTCTCAATGCTTTTAATCTTTCAAACAATTGCAGGTCAATGGGCAGCAGTTTCAGCCCAATGATCTCTTTTCTTTCTGTGCCATCTCTATTTGCTCACACCAGTCCATCTTTATGTAAAGCAACCTTACACAAGTTCTCAGGACACAGGCAGGCAGAACACAGCAAGCATCTCACACAAACTGCTTCTGGCAGAGTCACGACAAAGTTCTTTCTCATCCTTGTAGGTCAAACGTCACAGTCCATAGTTCTTACTATGTTCAGGTCTTTTAACTCTGACCAGAATGGCCCATCAAGCTGAACTCACAGAACTGCAAGGCATCTGTCAGGACGAGGTTTCAAATCTTTCCAGATTCCTCCTGCAAATCACTTCCAAAAAACCCAAGCCACAAAATCAGGGTTCTAGCATCAACAGACCCCACACCTGGTACCAAATTTGTTGGAGTCAGCTTTCTAGTTGCTGCACAGAAAAAAACCCAAGCAAAAGTGCCTTGTGGAGGAAAGGGTTTATTTGGCATATGGACTCAAGGGGAGTCCATCATGGCAGGGAAAGCAATGGCATGAGCAGAGGGGTGGACATCACCTCCTCCACAGCACTGCAAACAATGGCAGGAAGGTGTGCCAAACACTGGGAAGGGGAAGCTGGCTTATAACCCCATAAGCCCATCCCCAGCAACACCTCTCCAGCAAGGTTGTAAAACCCAAACTGCCATGAGCTGAGGATCTATCACATTCATTTGTTTGTGGGAGACACCTGGATCAAACCATGACAGCATTCTACTTATGTTGGTCCAGCAAGAAGAGGTGTTACACAATAAGGTTTGGCCATGCTGTTCCCATTAGAATTAATATTGTGCAGTAGAAACTCTTAGATAATTAGTTTTGCTTCAATCTTCCTCTGCTCACCACCCAGCCACCTGCTGTTCTGCCCTGACAGATAACTCCTGGGAGATCCAGCAGGCTCACCTCTGTTGCAAGCTCCTGGGCCCTGAAGCTCTCCTCTCTCATAGTACCCAAGCCATTGGAACTTCCCTTTACTTCTCCTCCAGCCTTTGGACACCCTGTCTACAGTGCCACAGCTTTCTCCCCAGGCTTTCCACCAGCAGCTGCAGTTTCTGCAATCTGGTCCAGAGGTATCTAGAACAACCTCTCAGTGGCAGAGACTGATAAATCACAGAAAAGTAAGCAGATATATAGCCACCTAACACTCCCAAGGAGAAATCCAGAGATTTGACAGCTAGGGACCAAGACACTGCCCCAGATTTCCTCAGCAAAGAGATACACCCAGCTGCCTAAGCCACAAGGTTAAGAGGAGAAGACTGGTTATTTGACTTGTGGTGGAGCAATGCTTAGATTACATTTGTCAGAGGCTGACACAGTGGGAATTAAAGAGGGGAAGATAGACCAGCCCCAGCTGTGGTTCTAGCAGGAACTCTTGCCATGGTCATTACCAGTCTACACAGAGATGCAGAGCTTGGCAGTGAAGGCTGCTTCCCATCCCCCTGAGCCATAGGGACAAGAAGAAGAAGCAGGAGTTAATCAGCCACCTTTACTGAGGTCTATACACATCTAAGAAAGTTGGTGAGATGTGAGGTGTGGGGGAAGGAGGGAGGTGGTCAGTAGATTGTGGGGAGAAGGAGCTTCCTGTGGGCAATGCATCTGCCCTGCAGAGGAGAAGGGTGGAATCCAGCCCCATGAGCTTCAGGCTGGTGAGGAGCCCTGGCCTCTTTGGGCCTGGAGATCCAGGGAACACTAACAGTATCAGAATGTGCAGTTTCCCTGGTGGGGAGGAGGCCTGTGTAATGGCACACAGCATGAAGGTGCAGGATGCTCCAGTATGGTGAAAAGCATGAACATCACAGAGTATATTTGGGCCTGGAGCTCCAGGTAACACAAACTGGAACAGCACGTGCAGTTTCCCTTTTGGAGAGGAGGCTGGTGTGGTGGCTCAGTCTGGTGAATGATAGAATGCCAGGGGACAGGATGCCTCAGATGGGAGAGATACTTATTGAGGTTAAACCTAGTGGTGTAACATTGTTCCATGCAGTATGCACTAAACAGTAACCCCCAGAGGGCCTCACTTCTATTCCAACTGGAGAGCAAAAGTTCTCTGGCAGGCACCTGCAAGAGGGGTAAAAGGGAGATCTCTTATACCACCAAGCTGGGATATAGAGGGGGAAGAGGAACAAGTAGTTTTTCTATGAATACCCCTGAACCACATTATCAACACACAGTGGTGACTACAGCCAAAGAAGATCTCTGACACCCATACTATATTTCATACCAGACACTAGTCCAGAACTGCTGACATACCTGTAACCTCTGCAACTAATGCATCTCAAACACTACTGGTACACAGAACCGAACGTGCCCCTCATACCCAGTGAAACTTGTACTGCCCTACAACAAGAAAACTAGACCCTTATCCATAAATGGACAGAAACCAACATAAAAAATGTAATACAAGCTGAGAGTCATTAACCTAGGATTATTAGTCCCACAATAGAAGATGAGAATGCAGGAAAGATTAAAAAAAAACACAATCCCAAAATGAGAATAAATTAACTCCTGGCCATAACTGCAATAAGATCATGACAAGGAAGATGGCAGAAATGAAGGCTGTAACAAAAATTAAATGAGATGAAGCTCAACAGTGCGAGCATAGACATAAGACTGAACCTAAAGGAGAAAAATCTGACATATCAAAAACAGATTAAGAGAATTGAAAGTGAATCAACTATGGGAGGAGCTAGACAATCAGCTAATTAAGTTTGGTGAGGACTTAGCCAAACTCAAGAACAAATTCCAAGAGACACTAGCAAAAACAAAAGTAGTTTGGAAATTGGAACTCACCAGAGAAATGGAGACCATGAAAAAATATATAATAGAAATCAAAAATCAAACAGTGGCTTTCAAAGCCTCCCTTGAATCCCTCAGTCCGAGAATTAATAACCTGGAGGACAGATTCTCAGACCAAGAAGTCAAGACAGAAGAAAATAATAGGGATTCTAGAGGCTTCAATGAAATCAAAACATTCATGGAAACAGTATATGAGGGATTAGTTGGATACCCTAAAGAGACCAAATCTGAGGATCATGGGCATCCCAGAAAGAAAAGAAACCCAGGCCAAAGACATAAAAATTACTTTCAACAAAATTATACAAGACAAATTTCCTTATCTTATTAGAAAAAGGCCGGTCCAGATACGAGAAGCCCACAGAACTCCAAACAGACAAGAAAAAAGAAGGAACTCTCCAAAACATATCCTAGTTAAAATGTAAGGAGAGACTGCTCAAGGCAGCAAGAGAGAAACAATACATCACTTATAATGCAAACCCATCAGACTTACCTCAGACTCATTAGAAACCATGAAGGACAGAAGGGTATGGAACAATGCTCTTCTAGGCCTAAAGAAACATGAATTGCGACTTATAATGTACTTTATCCAGCAAAGATATCCCTCATCATACATGGAACATTGAAATTGTTCCATGAATAAAAGCCAACTCTACAATTATATGAACACAAAGCCAAATTTACAGAGGACACCATGGGAAATATACCACAAAGAAGAGACAAGCAACCTACCTCAGGAGTCTAATAGAGAACAAGCACAGTAATCAAAATCATTGTGCTAATAATAACACGTGGGGCATCAACCCCCATTAAACCTCCAACATGGCAGGGCTTAAAGCAAAACTCACTGTTTTAACTCTGAATATAAATGGACTTAACTCTCCTTTAAAAAGACACAGATAAGCAGGTTGGATTAGAAAAATGGACTCTTCCATCTGCTGTCTTCAAGAAACACACCTCAACTCTAAAGACAGAAATTTTAGCATTGAAGGATGGAAAACAATGTTCCAAGTGAATGGAAATAAGAAACAAGCAGGGGTGGCTATATTAATATCTGACACTATCGATTTTAAACCAAAATTAATTAAAAAGGACAATGATGGTCACTTCTTACTCATCAAGGGAATGATTCAACAAGGGGATATCTCTATCATAAATATGTATGCACCAAATACAGGTACATCACAGTCCATAAAGTAAAACTTACTCAAAAACAAAACAGAAATAGATACTAATTCTATCATAGTAGGAGACTTTAATACACCAATATCATCTCTAGATAGATCATCAAAACACAAGGTCAGCAGGGAAATAACAGAGCTTAACAGTACCATAGATGAACTAGACCTAACAGACATATATAGAACATTCCATCCCAAGGTAACAGAATATACATTCTTCTCAGTAGCCCAAGCAAACTTCTCCAAAATAGATCATAAAACATGCCTTAACAAATTCAGGAAGATTGACATAGCCCACTGCATAATTTCAAACCACAATGTGTTAAAGTAACAAATTAACAATGGGAAGAGCAGCAGAAATTACAACTAAATATTACACAACAATCCACTATTAAGCAATATATGGGTAGTTCAAGAAATCAAAAAGGAAATTAAAATTTACTAGAAGAATATGATAATGAAAACACAGCATACCAAAACCTATGGGACACAATGAAGGC
Organism: Zapus hudsonius; assembly: GCA_004024765.1. Classification (NCBI taxonomy): domain Eukaryota; kingdom Metazoa; phylum Chordata; class Mammalia; order Rodentia; family Dipodidae; genus Zapus; species Zapus hudsonius. The sequence goes on from PVHP010042366.1 coordinate 12,244, forward strand.
AGACCTAAGGGGAAAATTCATAGTGCTAGAAACCTTCATTTCAAAGACAGAGAGATCTAAAATTAATCACCTAACCACCTACCTGAAAGCATTGGAAAAAATAGAACAATCCAACTCTAAGTGCTCAAGGCAAAAAGAAATAATTAAGTTCAGAGCTGAGATTAATGAGCTGGAAATGAAGAAACCAATTAAAATAGATAAAAGAAAGAGCTGGTTCTTTGAAAAAAATAAATAAGATTGACAAACCCTTGGCCAATCTAATTAAATGAAAAACAGAGAAGGCCCAAATCAACAAAATCAGAAATGAAAAGGGAGAGGTCACAACAGACACCAATGATATTGGAAGAATCATCAGGTCATACTTCCAAAACCTCTACTCCACACAAGTGTAGAACCTGAAAGAAATGGATAAATTCTTGGACACCTAGCACCTTCTAAAGCTTAACCCAGAGCAGATAAATCTCCTAAATAAACCCATCACATCCACAGAGATTGAAAATTTAATTAAAAAACCTCTCCAAGAGGAAAAGTCCAGAACCTGATGGGTTCTCATCCAAATTCTCCCAAACCTTCATCATCAAAATAAAACCACTCTTTCTGAAGCCTCTTCATTTTATAGTAAAAGAGGGAAGGCTTCCAAACCCCTTCTATGAAGCTAGCATCACCCAAACCAGACAAAGATACAACAAAAAAGGAAAATTACAGACCCATATCCATGATGAACTTAGATGTAAAAATCCTGAACAAAATCCTCACAAAATAGATGCAACAACACATCAAAAATATTATCCAACTTGACCTGGTAGGTTTCATCCCAGGGATGCAGAGATGGTTCAACATATGGAAGTCAAATAATGTAATCCACTACATTAATACACTAAACCACAAAACACACATGGTCATCTCAATTAACACAGAAAAAGCCTTTGACAAACACAATTTCATGATCAAAATGCTGGAGAGGCAGGGCACAGATGGCTTATACCTCAACATAATAAAGACAACATATAAAATGCCTAAAGCCCAAATTAAACTAAATGGGGAAAGACACAAGGAGTTACCACAAGAATCATGAATAACACAGGGGTGTCCACTCTAGTGCTATTCAACATAGTGCTGAAAGTTCTAACACAAGCAATGAGACAGGAGAAAGGTATAGAAGGGATACAAATTGGAAAGGAAGAAGTAAAATTATCCCTTTTTGCAGATGACATGATCCTATACATAGCAGATCCAAAGTATAGTACCAATAAACTCCTGAAGGTGTTAAATTCCTTCAGCAAAGTGGTAGGACACAAAATTAATACACAATAATCACTAGCCTTCCTGTATGCAGATGATATGCATAAGAAAAAACAAATCAGAGTGACTGTCCAGTTTTCAATAGCCTCAAAAAAAAAAAATCAAATACCGGGAGGCAGAGCATGATGGTGGATGAGTAGCAGCCTCGCCAGGACTCTCTCCGTAAAGGTTTGATTTTCCAGCTGGTATCCAAACCCCAGACCCCAGCCGGCACTGAACCCAAGCCCATTCTTTCCCAGATCCTGCACCAGCCCAGACAGGGTTTCCCAGCGGCTTTCTGCTCCGCAGAGGAAGGGAGAGCCACCCTTCCCCCAACCCAAGCTCCAGCCATCGCCCATTGTTCCTAACAGCCGCTTCCCAAGCCCCTTCCCTCCAGTGCCCGATCCTTGGGTACACTTCTCACCATGACCCCCCCCCCAAAACACACATAAACATGCAGACACGCTTCTAGGACAAACTGACCTAGCTCGGTTCCAGAAGCCCACTGGGGACCGCAGATGCCGGGCGGGGCCAGGCCTCTGGCAGAAACCTGGGAACTGCTGCCACTGCTGGGAGGGCAGAGGCCAGCCAAACACCACTGCCAGGAGGGCACAGGTGATATTGGCGGACACCAGGGAACATGAGCCCCTGAAGGGAAGACACAGTTTGGTCCAGGAATTTGAGAACATGGATTACATGAGCAATAGGAAGCTCTCACCAGGCTGTTGAGTCTGGGCGGCAGGAGCTGGGTTGGCATGTGGAATCAGAACAAGTCCACCAAGTACTGACCCAAGGAGAGTCTAGAGCCTTGAGTCTCTACCCCTAGTGGGGGAGATAGCATTCCAGATCCGCTTGCTAAAGTCAGGTAGGAAAACACTGGGCTCTATAGCCTGGGGTGCTGGGGCTGTTTCTACTGCAGCATACCAATCAGGGACAGGGGCCTATGAGGTGACTCTAAGACTAAATAGTCACATACAGTGGGATCCAGACAGGTAAAGATCTGAGCCTGGCTGGGGGCAAAACACCTCAATAGGAAAGACCTCTGTTTAAGATCAAACCTGGTGATCTTTCCACTGGAAGCAAAGCGGGCTGAACAGCACTCCCCAGGGTGCCTGAGTCACACTCCCCTACCTGGACATGGGCAGAAAACAATGGAAAAAACCCACAGAAATCACAGACGGAACTCCCCAACTCATGGCCCCTAGTCCCATTATGGAACAGGTAAGTGGCAAGGAAGTAAAGACAACAAAAATACAATACTAAAGAGAGAATAATATAACTCCTGACCACAACTGCAATGCAAACATGAAGCAATTAATGGCCGTTATGGAAACTATGAAAAAATACATGAATGAGATGAAGCTCAACAACTCAAGCATAGACTCCAGACTGAATTTAATGGAGAGAAATATGAATGAATTCAGAAAAACATGAAGTGAATGGAAGGTGAACCAACTATGGGAGGAGCTAGACAATCAATTGATTAAATTTG
>PVHP010042367.1:0-15017 GCA_004024765.1 Zapus hudsonius
TCGAGGTAGGGTCTCACTCTGGCCCAGGCTGACCTGGAATTCACTATGTAGTCTCAGGGTGGCCTTGAACTCACGGCAATCCTCCTACCTCTGCCTCCTGAGTGCTGGGATTAAAGGCATGCGCCACCATGCCCAGCTGCCCACTTGATTTCTTGAATTTATTGAAACCTATGACATCCTTATTAATTCCTTCTGATTTGTCTTCAACTTTTGAGAGTCTGTCCTCCAGATTGTCAATTCTGGGACTGATTGATTCAAGGGAGGTTTTAACATATCCTTTTCTGCTATAATTTTGCTTATAGTCTCCGATTCTTTGGTGATATCCAATTTCCAATCTATTTTTGTTTTGCTTGGGATTCCTGATAATCATTTTTAAGTTTTCTGAAGTCCTCATCAAATTTAATCAATTGATTTTCTAGTTCCTCCCTTAGTTGATTAATCTTCAATTCACTTAATGTGTTTCTGAATTCATTCATATTTCTTTCCATTAAATTCAGTCTGGAGTCTATGCTTGAGTTGGTGAGCTTCATCTCATTAATGTCTTTTCTCATAATTTCCATATCAGCCATTAACTGCTTCATCTTTGCATTGCAGTTGTGGTCAGGAGTCATATTATTCTCTCTTTGCGATTGTATTTGTACTGCCTCTACTTCCCTTCCTTGCCACTTTCCTGTTTCATAAATGGACTAGGGGCCCTGTGTTGGGAAGTTATTTCTTTGATTTCTGTGGTTTTTTTCCGTTGATTTCTGCCCATATCCAGGTAGGGGAGTTGGATTCAGGCACTCTGGGGAGTGCTGTTCATTCCACGTTACTTCCTGGCAGTGGTGTGTGATCCCTGGTACTCTCGGAGACCATCTGTGCCCTCTTTGCCAGTACCCGTTTGAACCCGCCTCTGCCGATTTTCCCAGGCAACTGCCTGAGGTCTGACTCCGGAACCAAGCTAGGTCAGGTTGCCCAAGGATTGCGTCTGCCTTCATACTTGGGGGGGTTGTGAAGAGAAGCTTGTCGAGTGCTGGATGGAGGGGAGCACTGCAAGGGGAAGCTGCTCAATTGGCGGCACAGCCACAAGGGGACAGTGGCAGGAGCTTGGGGTGGGGGAGGGTTCAGCTCTGTGTTCCCCTGAAGAGCAGAGAGCCGCTGGGGAACCCTTTGGTGGTTCAGAAGCTGGGGAGAGGCTGGGCCTGGGTTCAGGTCCGGCTCTGACTCTGGGCCTGGATCCCAGCCAGAAAATCAAGCCTCCACGGAGAGACAGCCCGTGCCCTCCTGTTGAGTACCCGCCCAAGGTCCGGCGCCAGAACCAAGCTAGGTCAGGTTGCCCTAGGGTCGTGTCTGCCTGTGTACGTGGGGGGGGGGGTAATGGAGAGAAGCGTGTCCGATGATCGGGTGCTGGAGGGAGGGGAGCCCTGCGAGGGGAAGCCATTCAATCGGCGACCACGAGGGGACAATGGCGGGAGCTTGGGGTGGGGTAGGGTTTGGCTCTCTGCTCCACAGAGGAGCAGAGAGCCGTTGAGGAACCCCATGTGCTCTGGCACAGGAGTTGTGGGGGAGTAAGGGCCCGGGCTCAGATCCAGCCGGTGTCTAAAGTTTGGATCCCAGCTCGAAAATCAAACCTTTATGGAGAGAGTCCTACCGAAGCTGTCACTACTCGTCCACCATCTTGCTCCCCCCCCAACCTCATTCTTAAGAGAAGCCCGTGTGTGGGGGGGGGTGGGGGGAATCAGTGAGCTTAGCCTCCTTCATGGGCAGAAACAAAATGTAGATCTCCTCCAGGGACTTGATCTACATGGCCTTGTCCTGGGCAGCCCAGCTAGGTCATGGTGATCCACTTCTTTGGCTTTACTTCTCCAAGCACCATGGCCACTGCTGAAGCTTCTCCATGGTGGCCACTCAATCTAGGACCCCCTAGTTCCTCTGGGCCCTCCCACTGTACCAGTGTCATTTACCACTTGGTGTTTCCCTGGGGAAGAAGTATGATTCTTTTTTTTTTTTTTTTTCTTTTTTGGTTTTTTGAGGTAGGGTCTCGCTCTAGCCCAGGCTTACCTGGAATTCACTATGTAGTCCCAGGGTGGCCTTGAACTCACAGCAATCCTCCTACCTCTGCCTCCTGATTCCTAGGATTAAAGGTGTGCGCCACCACTCCCGACAGAAGTATGATTCTTGACAGAATCAAAAAAAAATACTTACTGGATAAAAGTCTCTTCAAAAAAAATCTGATCTGTAACTGGGCGGGGAATAGGCATTCATAAACAGGAGGAAAAAAATGCTTTTTGAGAAAGGGTCTCACACAGTAGTCCAGGTTGGCTTTTCAAACTCACAGCAGTCCTGCCTCAGTCTTTCTAGAACTGAAATTCTAGGGATGTGCTTCTATGTCCAGCTAAAAAATGAACCTTGGCCAAAAGCATGTATCTTATACAAAAATTAGCTTCAAATGGAGAAGTATAAGGCTTTAAGAATCCCACATAAGAGAATTTTAATGACTTAATGTTTGCCAAAGAGTTCTTAAATATAAATTTAAAAATCATGATCCACAAAAGGAAAAAAAAAACTTGGACTTTATTAAAATTAGAAATCTTTGCTCTGCAAAAGATACTCTTAGGAGGATAATAAGTCACAGACTAAAATAAAATACTTATAAATCATGTCTAACAAAGAACCAACATTTAATATCTATTAAGAACTCTTAAAACCCAATAGTGCCATGTCTGTGAACCTAGCATTTAGAAGGCTAAGGTGTGTAAATCATGACTGCAGCCAACCGAGGTTGCATATGGAGTTCAAGTCTAGCCTCGTCTACACAGTAAGACCCTGTCTCCAAGGAAAAATAAACCAAACAGTCTCAAGAGTAACAATCCAGATTTTAAAAAGGAAACAAGCTGGGCATGGTAGCACATGCCTTTAATCCCAGCACTCAGGTAGCAGAGGTAAGATCACTGTGAGTTACAGAACAGTTTGGGATACAGTGTGAGAACCTACCTTAAAAACAAACAAAAAACTTGAACACATTAAGTGATGTATAGTTGACAAATCATCATGTGAAAGATGTTTAAGATCATTAGCATCTGGGAGGTACAAACTAAAGCCATGAAAAGAATCCACCTAGTTATTAATGTGACTAAAGTATAATATATAGATAATGCCAAATGTTGGTAAGAATGTGGAGCAATCAGAATTCCCATGTATTCCTAGTGGGAAGGTAAAGTTGTATTGCCACCTGAAAAAAGTAGACAATTACTTATGAAGAGAAATGTGCATATTACTAGCAATCCTAAGATGGTACTCTTTGTTTTTGAGGCAAGTTCTTATATAACCCAGGCTGGCCTCAAACTCAGTAATCCTGCCTTAGCCTCCGGAGCACTGATTCTACTGGCATGCACTACAGGGTGTGAGTCTATTTTTTCTTCTAGGTGTCTTAATTATTTTGACAATTTTACCTTGTCCATACAATAACCTATATACATGACTGTTTATAGCACATGAATTCAAAAATGGGAAACAAACATACTTTCATACCATGAAGTATTGCTTACCAATATAAAAGAAGTAACTACTAATACACCCAACAATTTGCATCAATATCAGAGGCACTGTGCCATTAAAGAAGCCAGACTCAAGGGATATGTAGTTCATCTGATTTATATGATAATATTAAAATACACAACTATAATGTGAACAGAGCAGTAATTGTCATAGATTAGAGAAAGATGTGATGAGAAAAGGGTAGCAGGAGGGAGTTTGGGGCCCTAGTGGGAATATTCTAGAATCTAGTTAGTGTAGGTTTTACCCATTAAAAATAGAACTATACTTCCCAGTCAATTCTAGAGTGCATACAATTTAAAGAAATTTCAACTTTCGTGGTTTTATGATAAGAATATAAAATTGCTTCAAGCATGAATCTTTTCTAATAAAAGAGTAGAGTATATGTGGAGGCAATGAATCAAAAGATGTTCCTTTTATGCAAATTATTTTTTAGCACTGAGGTCACCATAGGATATTTTCCAAAGCTGCCACATGGAAAACAAGGCATAACCTCAATACATGTACACTTGTCATATGCTCCTGCTCAGCTTTTTGTCCAGAAATTCACACCAAGCAGAAAGTATCTAGCTATGAAAAAATATTATTCAATGAGGAAAGTATTAATATTCTTATTGCTAAAATATTAATATTCTTTTTGCTCAGAATAGAGGTCTTCACTCTCCAAAGAAAAACTGAAAGTCTTTACAAAGCCTAGCTTGAAAAATGAATGGTGTAGGTTTGGACAACAGAGGGTCGGGTCATTCATGCAAGTTCTAAATATTCAAATCACCATTCAAAGCCTTAAAAATACAACTTTTGAAAACAAAAGGCTGGATTTTTTTTTTTGGATTGATGTATATATATATATACATCATATATTATAGTGCTCAGAAAAAGCTGTATCCTTGTGCAGTGGAGACATCATTTTCCTGTAGTTACCACTCTTCACTCTTATTCCTTGAGAGGGGACATCGATAGCATCACTGGCAACAAGGGAATCTCTGTCCTTATTTATGTCACAGTAGCCAGCATTCAGGAACCCCTTTCAGACATCCATTTCTGTTGGTTAAGGGATTCGGGATAACAACGCATGGTTTGCCCACTAAATAATGTAACTCATTATGGACATTAAAAAAAAAAAAAAACAAAAAACAAAAAACACCAGACCACAATTTTAAAAAACACAGTTTCTAAATTTTTTTAAATTTAATATTTATTGTCCATAATGAGTTACATTATTTAGTGGGCAAACCATGCGTTGTTATCCCGACTTCCCCAATTCCCCCCCTCCCCATCCCTGATCAGTTGTATATCCTCCTTCGTGGGCTGTCTGTATTAGTCCTTCTGGCAAGGGATCCTGTATATCATCCCCGTCTTCCTGGCCCAAGTCAGTTGTTACTGATGGGTGCTATTGTAATAATTGAAAATGTAAATTAGTTTCAATCAGGTCCCTTTTGTCTTTGTTTAAAATTACTGGTTAAGGTTATTTTACATTCACAAGTGTTAAGCAGTATATCTGAGCAAGGTGAAATAGATTCCAGTGGAGTCATATTGGTGGGTGGGACCTCTCATGGGCTTACAGAGGACTGAATTTCGATGTACTGCCAACAGCTGATAAAGGCCCTTCTCACCAATGCCAGCTCTAAAGGGGAACAGTAGTCCAACAGAGATGTTTTCTTTCCTATTTCACTTTTGAAGGTTGTGGTGATATAGCATTTCATACTATTCTTAGCAAATTCACATCCCACCCTTTAAGTGATACAATTTACCTTTCTTATTTCTTCACAAAATTAACCAGCCTATCTAGAGAACATAGCATTCTAGTCCCTACATTCTTGGCACACTCCATGATGTCTGTCTGTCGGTCTGTCAGTCTGTCTGTTTTGAGACAGGGTGTCATGTCTAACTCACTATGTAGCAGAGGATGACCTATAATTCCTGATCTTACAGTCTCTACCTCCTAAGTGCTGGGATTATAGGCATGTATCCCCATCCCCACCATTAAATATATGGCCTTTATACTAATGTTAAAAAGTAAGAGGGGAGATGACTACAGTGGATACAGCACTTGCCATTGAAGCCTAGATATCTGAGTTTGAGCCTCAGGCTCCACCTTAAAAAAAAATGGAGATTGACAGAAACCCTGCCTCAAACAAGGTAAAATTGTGTAGAGACCCAAAAGTTGTCTTCTGACCTCCACATGGGCAGGGTAGCACACAGGCATATACACTCACATACACAAACATATATACTTACATTCAAACAACACACACATGGATACAACGTACTGAAATAAATTGTCTTTACTTGAAAAAAATGTGTGAATGTCTGGACATGGTGGCACCTACTTGTAATCTAGCACTTGGGGTGCTGAGGCTTAAAAGTTCCATAAGTTTGGGTCCAGCCTGGACTATAGAATAAGGTCCTGTTCTTGAAACAAAACAAAGAAAGGTGTTGAAGCTGCTTTGTTTAGGTGAGGTCCCAGGCCTTATCCAAAGACATCCCTGGCCTTATTCCCTAAGCAATTAGAGTCCTATTGAGAAAATCCTTGGCTATTTCTGTATCTTCGAGTATTTTCACTACTTTTATAGCAGTTTTAGCACTCTAGGTTTACACTAAGGTCTCTGATCCATTTAAAGTTGATTTTTGTACAAAGTGAGATATAGAGATATATCTTCATTCTTCTTCATTAGGTTATCCAGTTTTCCCAGAGCCATTTGTTGAAGAGACTGTTTTCTTCAATGGGTATTTTTGGCATCTTTTTCAAAAAATCAGGTGACTGTAGCTTCCTAAATTTGTACCTGGACCTTCTTTTCTGTTGCATTGATTTGTGTGTCTGTTTTGTGCCAGTACCATGGTCTTCTTGTCACTGTAGTTCTGTAGTATAACTTGAAATTAATTGGGTATGGTAATACTGCCAGCATTATTCTGTTCACTCAGAATTGCTTTGGTTATCCTCTTGTGTTTTCAGATGAATTTTTACAATTTTTTCCCCAATTTTTGTAAAGAGTGGTACGGGAATTTTGATTGGGATTACATTGAATCTGTTGATTTTTCATAGGGCTGTCATATTCACAATATTGATTCTTCTAATCCATGTTCATGAGAGGACTTTCCTCCTAATGTTTTTAATTTCTTATTTTTAAGTTTTCATTATAGAGATTATTCCCTTACTTAGGTTTATTTTAAGGATTTTTTTTTATTGTTTGTTTGTTTGTTTGTTTTTTGTTTTGTTTTTCGAGGTAGGGTCTCGCTCTAGCCCAGACTGACCTGGAATTCACTATGTAGTCTCAGGGTGGCCTTGAACTCATGGCAATCCTCCTACCTCTGCCTCCGGAGTGCTGGGAGTGATCCTCCTACCTCTGCTGGGATTAAAGGTATGTGCCACCACGCCCGTCTTATTTTAAGGAATTTTTGAGACAATGTGAATGGGATTAATTGCCTGCTGTCTTTCTTAGCATGTATGTCAATGGTGTAGAAGAATGCTTCCAGGTTTTTGTATGTTAATTTTATATCCTGCCATCTTGCTGGAAGTGTTTACTAGCCTTAAGAGTTTTCTGGTGAAGTCTTTTGACTCTCTTTTATATAGACTAACATTATCTGTAAATAAGGATACTTTACTTTTTTCCTTTCCTGTTTGTATCTTTCTTTTATTGGCATATCTTGTTTTATTGCTCTGGGTAACACATCAAGAACTATCTACATTGTTTCTGATTTTAGCCCTAATTCTTTGAGGCTTTTCTCCATTTAGCATAATATTGGCTATGGTTTTGTTGTATATATAGCCTTTACTATGTTCCAGGGTGTTTTTTTTTTTTTTTTTGGTAACCATTCTCTGTGGAAAGACTTGGTTTCCTATGAAATATAGAAGGCAGCTTAGGTAAGCTTTCAGTCAGAAAGCTCAGGTTTTGGTGTACAAGCAGACCTAGATTCTAACTAAAGAAGTATCATGGTGACTGGGGCGATGGCTCACTGGGTAAGAGTGCTTACTGCACAAGCATGAAAACCTGAGTTGAGATCCCCCTCACCCACATGAAAGCCTGGCATGGCCATGAACACCGGTATCCCTAGCAATGAGGGGCAGCGAGAAGAGGATCACTGGGCTCATTACTCCTCCAGACTAGTCTAAAAACAGCATGCTCAGGCAAAAGAGTGATAGAAGAGAAAACCTGGTATCATGCTCCAGCCTCCATACACACGCACACACTGAGAAGTGTCAAATTCTGGAATCTCTAATATGCTCTACAAGGGAAGATAAAGAGCAACCAAGCCAGTTTCTCTTGGCTTTGTTTTTGCTGTGCTTTAGTCTTCTTGGCAAATTTGTACATTTTAAGAAGAAATTAGTGAATTACATCTGCATATATGTTAATGCCATTCCTTTTGTCATACACACACATATATATATGTATGTATGTATGTATGTATGTATGTATATATGTATGTATGTAATGTTGCTGGGGAAATGACTCAGTGGTTTAAGAGTGCTTGCTGAGGAAGCAAGAGGGCCTGAAACTACCAAAGTTCAATTCCCTAGCACCCATGTAAACATTGACCACACATGCCTGTAATCCCAGACCTCTGGAGTTCAGGACCAAAAAATTGCTGGGGCTTGCTGACTAAATAAAACAGCAAAAATTACAGCTCTGTGTTGGCAGATAGGTTATAAAAAGAACACCCAACATCCTTTGCACATGTGCACACACACATATTTATACATACACATGTATATACTATGCATGTCACATACTTCCTCCATAATTCATTTTAATTTGCTGACATAGGAAATTCAGACTACGGTGACTTGTTACTGAATGTATTCTTCATGGAGGTAAACGACAAAATAGCTACCTGAAATTTCTATGGAAAGTCATTGTATTTCATTAAATAATCTCTTAGCGCGAGAATTTCTTATCTGTTATTATCATGACTATTTTGGATAATGAGTTTGTTGCCCATGATCCTAATAGCTATGTTTAGAGGTAGAATATAAATTTATTTCATAATGGCCCAACATAATCTGACCAGGAGAGCTGAATATTAACCCAAAGTGATCTGAACTAATGAATTAAGGGAGCTGCTGTCTTGCTCTGTCGTGCCAATTATAAAATATACCAATGATTTAGTAATAATATTTCAGAGAAAAAGAAGTGCTTAACAAGGACAACAGCTACAAGACAAATTTTTGTTCTAGAACCATTAAGATGTGATGACGGGTATCTTAGTATCAGGGCAAGGTTATTACAAAGCATAACACTTAAGTAATAGTTCAGTCTAATTGAGTACCCACTATACGCATGACAATAGAATTTTAGTAAACATTTGATGTGGTCATGTGATTTGGTCCTCACAACCCTCTAGTGGGTGTTTTATGGCAGATAAGCTGATGCTTACAGAAGTTAAATGACTCACCCAAGAATTTGACCCATAATCATCAGAACCAGGATTTGAAGCACCCTATCCAGAGGCACCAGCCATATGATTAGCTACCCTCTTATACATTGCCCTTTATCATTAAAGTAAGACCACGTTATAACAAAAAAAAAAAAAGCCTAAGGATAATAATCAAACCTATCTCCACAATCTACTTCAATTTCTGTTAAACACTGACTTTCTCCACTAAAATCGAACCACACTTTCTTGAATATTGCTCAGAATCATTTTTAAAGTTCATTGATATGTGAGTCTGTTATTGTTCTTTGATGTTAGTCTAGACACTAAATAACTTTACTCTCTCTGTTTTTCTCTATAACTTTTCTCTCGTAATAGCTTATAACATAGCTAACCTCATGATAGATGACATGTAAAGAGACTAGAACAAAGCAAACACTGTAGAGATATATTCAGGATATTTTGGAACTCTCCAAAAGAAAATTTAAAATAAACTGAGACCACTCACTATGTTTCAGACACTGTAGTAAGCATTTTCTGTCCAAACTCATTTAATCTGCACCCTAATCCTATGAGATGCTCTGGTTATCATTGTAAATGAGGAAGCAATGATTGATGCTTTGCTTTGCTCAGGAGCACATGGAATAAGAAGTAGAGCCCAACTTTGAACTCAATCTGGCCCAGTTTGTGCTCTTGGCAGTGACTCTTACCCTGGCCTCATTTCATATGTTTATGGTTTAGCAGGATAAAATCCCTTGACCTCCTCTTTCTCCCTATGCCATAGTCTTGAGAGTCCTAGGATCTAATCCCTGTCCTTGAGGGTACTACAGCATAATAAACACAGCTGACATATGAGCTATGAAGAAATTGAAAGCAGGGAAATATTTTGTCCAACTGTAGCTTATAGAGAAATCAAAATTAAGTCAGGTTGTTATTTCCTTACAAAGATTACTTCTACAGTCTTACCACCCATCTGTTTTTATCATTTGCTTACATCTTCAGTGATTCATTTAGTTTAGCTTTGGCTCTTGAATAAAATTTAGCAAAATTTCTGGTTTATAGCAGGAAGCTTCCCAAGGTTAAATGCTCATAGCTAATAGTTCTAATTCTCATTACCAATTACTTAGCACTTGTATACCAGGAGCTATACTGAGCGTCCCTTATATATCTTGGTACTCAACAATACCTGAGAGTTCTGACCCTACCATTTCCCAATGAGAGACTCCTTGGTCTCTTAGGAGCATTTATGTTTTGATTTGTAAAGTCAAGGAAAGCCAAGCCCCTTGATGATCAAATAGCAATCTCCAAATCCAAGTGAAATTTTTCTTGATTATGTAATTGAGAATTGGCATGGAACATACTTTATTTCTCAGAACTCAGATTTTGACATCTTTATAATTAAAGGTGTGATTTCTTTTATTAAAAAAAAAACTTTTTTGGATATAAAGTCTTTCTTTGCAGTCCCTGACTGGCCTTGAATTTGCCATCAGCTTGGAATTATATTTATGTGCCCCTTTCCTTGCTGCAAAGGCAGAAATTGTAGAGGTGCTTTTTAGAATGAAGATGAAACTGACACTCTTAAAGATTGGTTTCTCAGGGCAACAGTGTTGCATACTGGACAGCTTTTCTATTAGGTTTGATCATTTTTTCATTGCAGCCTCCACCTCCAGCCCCCTGGACAGTGTCCTTTTCTGTGGTCCTGAATTTCACCTTCACTAAGCTGTGTTAGGCTGTGCTCTATTTATGACATCACTATAGCCTAACTGTTTGCAGGAGGTGGTGGTATCTGGTGCATATGAATAGACCACTCCTGGCTACAAAGTAAGTATTCCAGGTAGAAAACTAGCCACAAAGGAACCAGTTAACTCAGAGAATGAAGCATTTGAAAGTGCATGGGTGATGAAAAGTAGCATTAGAAAAGACTGACAGCTGACAGGGCAAAAATCCTGGCATCAGATATTTATTTGCAAGGAGAGAAAGACACAGAGAATGAACAGGTGAGTGGGTGCACCAGGGTCTCTAGCCACTGCAAAAGAACTCCAGATATATGGACCACTTTGTGCAGCTGGCTTTATGTAGGTACTAGAGAATAGAACCCCGGTCATTAAGCATTGCAGGCAAGCGCCTTAACTGCCAAACCATCTCTCCAGCCCTGGCATCAGATTTTGAGCAGGCCACCTGCTAGCTAGCTAGCTACATGTTTAAGGTAAGGCCAATAACCATTTTAGTCTCAGTTTTTTTAATACTGTAAAATGATAACCAAAATAGCTAGTTCATATGTTGAAGATCAAGTGGGAGAAAATATAACAAATCAGAATGACCTTAAAAACTAGAACGTATTGAATGAATATTAATTTCTGATTCTAGATTTCATTGAGTCTTTTATGTTTTTATATCCTTATAGCATAGTGTGACTTATATTAAACATTTTAAGTCTCTGTTGATTTTAAATTATATGGACTTTATCCCATGCAATCCTATAGCAGCATTTTATATAATATATCATCATCTTCTTATATGCCATTTGTGTGTAATATATAGCACATTATTTGGTCATAAATCTACAGCCTTCTTGCTATGAACAGTCTAGATATGAATAGTCATTCTCATTTTGAGCCAGCTTTTCTAAGTCTTTTAGACTTTTACCCTGTTACCTGGCCAGATTGGGGATCAACTACAAATGATTTCTCCTTGATGAGCTCTATAAAATAAGGAAATTCAGTTGCTTCCACCTTCCTAGAGCTGTTGTTAAGATATATTTATTTGTGTATCTGTGTGTGTGTGTGTATCACAGAACAACTATGTGGTTGTTCTACTTTCTTTGAGATGGGATCTCTTGACTCATCAAATGATCTGCCAGACTGCAAATCATCCTGTAAGATACATGGGCCACTTTGCATGGGGCTTCATATGGGTGCTGGGAAATTGAACCTTGGACTACCAGGCTTTGTAAGCAAGCAACTTTATCTGCTGAACCATCTCTCTACCTCCTACCTCAAGAGCTGTTAGTGAATGGTTTGGAAAGCATCACATACTGTAGAAGTGTAAGGGACATAGAATGTTGGTTTATTGTTACCAGTTTATGGAGTTGATTTATTTATTTATTCAATGGACACATTGATGAAATTTAAAAGTGAATATGATCATAAGAGACTTCAGTAGAGTATCAAATCAAAATGACAAATATTTTTTAAGAAAATTAAAGGTGATACTTGCTATTAAAAAGTTTTAAGAAGCTGAGCTTACTGGCACAAGCCTTTAATCCCAGCAGTCAGGAGGCAGAGGTTAGAGGATCACAGTGACTTCAAGGCCAACCTGGGACTACATAGTGAATTTCAGTGGCTCAGCAGTTAATAGCATTCACCAACAAAGCCAACTGGCCCAGGTTTAATTGTCCAGCCACCCATGTAGTTGGATAACATTCGTTTGCAGTGGCAAGAGACCCTGGCATGCCATGCACATTTGCAAAAAAATAAAAATATTTTTTAAAAAATAGTAATAAGATGCAAGCATAAAGTCCTGAGTTCAGATCTCAAGCATCCAAAAAAAAAAGCTAGGCATAGTGGTGCATGCCTATAATCCCCATGACTTCCTGGCAAGCTTGTGTAGCTGAATCAGTGGTCTCTGTGTTTAGTGGAAAACCTAGTCTCAAGAAAATCAGATGAATAGTGATAGAGGGAGTAATCGAGTGTTGACCTCTAGTCTCCACATTCACAAACACAACCATGCACACACACTCATAAAGCTAGTTATAGTGTTGTATGCTTGTACTTCAGGAGGCTGAGACAGGAGGATTGTAAGTTTAAGACCAGTCTGGGCTACATATAGTTAATTCCAAGCTATCTTGTCTCAAAATAACAACAATAAGTCACAGAAAGTAGATAACAGGAGGAGGAAGGTGAATAAACATGTTTAATTTTGGGACAGTGTTCTAGAAGATACACCCACACCAATCAATCAGACTATCAATTTGTGCAATCTTAAGTTTTTGCTCTAGTTCTTTGATGTAGCCTAGCATCTGGTATGATGTTTGGCATGTAGTTGGTTCTTAGTTAAATGAATGAACAATTGTCTTTCTGATAATTGTAGCTGGCTCATCATACGATGGTGGTTTGATTAACATCCTGTAGTTTGATTTAACCATGACCAAATCGTCCCCATTTTATCATCCGAAGCAAAGCTTGTTATGAGATATCTTCTGACCCAGGGATCACCTTCATTTGTAGGTTAAATTGAAGGTTATATTTTATACTAAATGTTATTCCTATTTATTTACAGCAGTTGTATACATTTATCTTAGTAACTGTTGCTATTTACTCATCACAAACTCTTAGATACCAGTGATTAAGTTCTTAGAAAGCAAGCCAAACATTCTAGATGCCAGTTTTGCCTAATGCTTTATGAATTGAGGTAGGAGAGGAAGTAGAATTTATATATTGATGAAATAAATATATTTGTCTTATGAAAAATGGCTCTGCAAATAAGAAAACATTAAAGTTGTAGTTTCCATCTAGTTTATATATAGAAAGAAATTCTTAAAACTATCTACTCATGAAAAACCTTTTTCCAAACAGTATTTCATATAGAGTTGCCATTCAATTCCATCAGTGGGAACATCAGTTAATATTTTGTAATCAAATGTCTTAAAAGTTGGTATGTAGCACAAGTGAACATATCTTAACTTTTCTTTAAGTGGATTTCTATTTTAATGAGTCAAACAAATGGAACACATTTCAACAGCACTGATTTAATCCTACTCATTTGTTTTATAGATATGGAGGTTGAAATTATGATCTGCAGAATATCATTCTGTCTGAACATTTTACTTCTTCACATAATATTGATAAACCTGATCTCAGTTATTCTAAATTAAACATAAATAGATACCTTAAGTTTCCAAAGGAATCTAAGGTGATGACTTGAAAATATTTATTTGTAGCTCTTGTTTCTTGTTTGAAATTTGTATTTATGCTTAGATTTCCATACATGTAAAGGAGTGGACAAATTCACATTTTTTTATGTGGGTTAGCCTACAAGTAAGACACTATAGAAGAAGAAAAACAATAAAGGGAGGACAATAAATTCAAGGTAAAGTCCTAGAATTGTCCTTAGTCTCCTTAAAGGCCCCATGGCCAATATTTGGCTATTTCACCATCTGTAGAATTGAAGCCAGGCCTATTTCCTCTGATGGAAATTGTGCAGAATGACTTGATAAAAAATGGTGTACATTCTATATAACAGCAGAATGAGACCAGTGGCACTTCCCCTAAAAAAAAATAATAAATTACCCGAAATTTGCAGCACATTCATATTCAATTTCATCACAGCAGATGCTCATTAGTATGTTGTTATTAATTGGTATTCACTTTAGGTTTTGTTTAAAATGAAGATAATAATTAGGTTTTAATTATTGCATCATTTGTAGGGGGTTGTCTGTGGGGAGAGAGAAAGAGTGAAATGCCTCTTAAAGCACTGAAACATCCCCTCATGCTTATTCAACAACGTGTATTGCCAAAGACTTTGGAAAATAACTTCATCTTTACAAAAACTAGGATTCTGAAATGAAGAAATTACTGTGTATTTTTTAAAGCCCATCGTTATCAAGAACTTGCAGTAAATTGTCTACTTGATGGACATACTGAATCAAATGATAATGTGTACCACCATTCTTTCTAATCAAATTACCAGAAAGACTTCTTGGAAAAGTAACCCTCACAAAAGGCTGATTATTGAAGTGGTGGCAATGTTTTATATTAGAATTAATTGAAGTAATCCAAATAAGTTATTTCTGTAGCCTATGGAAATAATTTCCTTTG
The DNA here is from genome assembly GCA_004024765.1 of Zapus hudsonius. Lineage (NCBI taxonomy): Eukaryota > Metazoa > Chordata > Mammalia > Rodentia > Dipodidae > Zapus > Zapus hudsonius. Next base: position 14,721 of record PVHP010042367.1, read on the forward strand.
CAAAGAAGTGCACTGGAGTTGGCAGATCGGTATTTTTTTTTTCACCCTCTGTTTCTCCATATTTGCAAAATAGCTAAGTGTGGTAGTTTGAATAATGTCCCCCAAAAGAATTAAGGATTTATTAAAATTATTAATTGTCTCCAGGCTTCTGGCTAGAGGAAGTACCACTTTGGCCTAGCCTCCTGGGGACTGACCCTTTCTAATTTGGATGTAAAATACTAAGGATAGATATGCAAAAGGAGAGCCTGAACCCTGACCTGGAGTTCTGCATTTTGTGAATCAGTGTGTTACAGTGTG
>PVHP010042368.1:0-15036 GCA_004024765.1 Zapus hudsonius
CACGTGTTTATCCAATTCCTCCAGCACCATTTGTTGAAGATGCTATCTTTGGCCCAGCGTACATTGTTGGCCCCCTTGTCAAAGACCAGATAACTGAAGTTACTTCCATTTTAAGCTGGGTCTTCAATTCTGTTCCATTGATCTGTCTTTCTGTTTTTATGCCAGTACCATGCTGTTTTCATTACTATGGCTTTGTAGTATGTTTTGAAGTCAGATATGGTGATACCTCCTGAGTAGGATTTGTTACTTAGAATAGTTTTGGCTATCCGAGGTCTTTTGCCCTTCCAAATAAATTTAGAAATTATTTTTTCTATGTCTGTGAAGAACGAGGTTGGGATTTTTATCGGCATAGCGTTGAATCTGTAAATCGCTTTTGGTAGGATTGCCATTTTTACTATATAGATTCTCTCTATCCTTGAGCATACGGTATCTTTCCATCTTCTTACATCCTCCTCTATTTCCTTCTTAAGTGTTTCAATATTTTCCTTATATGAGTCCTTTACAACCTTGGCTAGTGATATTCCAAGGTATTTGATTTTCTTTGAGGCTATAGAAAATGGGACAGTCTCTCTGATGTCTTTTTCTGTCTGCTTATCTTCTGCATATAGAAAGGCTACTGATTTTTTTGTGCTGATTTTGTATCCTGCCACGTTGCTGAAGGCATTAATCACCTTCAAGAGGTTACTGTTACCATTCTTTGGGTCGGATATATAAAGGATCATGTCATCTGCAAAGAGGGATAGTTTAATTTCTTCCTTTCCAATTTGTATCTCTTTTATGTCCTTCTCTTGTATTATTGCTTGGGCTAGAACTTCAAGCACTATGTTATAGAGCAGTGGTGAGAGTGGACAACCTTGTCTTGTTCCTGAGTTGAGTGGGAACTCCTTGAGTCGTTTCCCATTGAGAATCATCTGTGCTTTGTAATGATTTGTAAATTGCCTTATTAAATTGAGAAATAGGCCATCTATGCCTATTCTTTCGAGAGCTTTGAACATGAAGAGGTGTTGAATTTTGTCAAAAGCCTTCTCCGCATCTATCGAGATAACTATGTGGTTTTTGTGTTTGAGCCGAATAATGTGGTGTATCACATTTATCGACTTGCGTATGTTGAACCATCCCTCCATCTCTGGGATAAAGCCAACTTGGTCAGGGTGGATAATAGTTTTGATGTAGCGTTGTATCCGGTTTGCTAGGACTTTGTTCAGGATTTTTGCATCTAAGTTCATGAGAGATATGTGTCTATAGTTCTCTTTTCTTGTTGCATTCTTGCCTGGTTTGGGGATTACGGCAATGGAAGCTTCATAGAAGGTGTTTGGAAGCCTTCCCTCTTTTTCTATGCTTCTAACCAGCTTCAGAAAAAGTGGTTTCAGCTCTGTGGTGAAGGCTTGGTATAATTCAGCTGAGAAACCATCTGGTCCTGGGCTTTTCCTTTTGGGAAGGTTTTTGATTACATATTGAATCTCTGTGGGTGTGATAGGTCTATTTAGTGCTTTTATCGGCTCTGAGTTAAGCTTTGGCAGTTGGTAGGTGTCCAAAAACATGTTCATTTCTTCCAGATTCTCTAATTTTGTGGAGTAGAGGTTTTGGAAGTATGACCTGATGATTCTCCCAATGTCTTTGGGATCTGTTGTGATCTCACCATTGTCCTTTCTGATTATGTTGATTTGGGCCTTCTCATTTCTTTGTTTGATTAGGTTGGCCAGAGGTTTATCGATCTTATTAACTTTTTCAAAGAACCAACTCTTTGATTTATCAATTTTTTAAATTGTTTTCTTTATTTCCAATTCATTAATCTCAGCTCTGATTTTAATTATTTTCTTTCCTATGGAGCTCCTCGGGTTATCTTTTTCCATCTGTTCCAATGCTCTTAGGTGAGTAGTTAGACTATTGATGTGAGATCTCTCTGTCTTTGATATGAAGGCATTTAGCGTGATGAACTTTCCCCTCAGGACTGCCTTCATTGTGTACCATAAGTTCTGATATGATGTGTTATCGTCATCATTTAATTCTAGGAAATTCTGAATATTCTGTTTTATTTCTTGGATGACCCAATCATTTTTTAGGAACACATTATTCAGGTGCAAGTACTTTGTTCATTTTCTGGATTCTGCTTAATTGTTAACTTCTACCTTTAATGCACTGTGGTCTGATATGATGCAAGGAAGTACCTTGATCCTCCTGAATTTGTTTAGGGAAGATTTGTGACATAAGATGTGATCAATTTTAGAAAAAGTCCCATGTGCTGCTGAGAAGAATGTATATTCTGTGTCTTTGGGGTAGAACGTTCTGTAAATATCTGTTATCCTCAGCTGGTCAATGGTGTCATTAAGCTCTGTTATGTCCCTGTTGATCTTCTGTTTGGTTGATCTGTCTAGAGCTGATAAAGGTATATTAAATTCTCCAACTATGATGGAATTAGAGTCTATTTCTTCTTTATTTTTGAGTAGAGTTTCCTTTATGAACTGTGTTGCACCCAAATTTGGTGCATATATGTTGATGATGGTGACATCTTCCTGGTGGATCCTTCCTTTGATGAGTAAGAAGTGACCATCCTTATCCTTTTTAATTGATTTTGGTGTAAAGTCTATTTTGTCAGAGATTAGTGTCGGCACACGTGCTTTCTTTTTATTTCTACATGCCTGATACACTGTTTTCCGTCCATTTACTCTAAGAAAGTTGCTGTCTTTAGAGGTAAAGTGTGTTTCCTGAAGACAGCAGACGGAAGGGTCCATTTTTCTGATCCACCCTGCAAGTCTGTGACTTTTTATAGGGGAGTTAAGTCCATTTATATTCAGTGATATAACTGTGAGGTTTGCTTTGAGCCCTGCCATGATGAAGGGATAATGAGGGTTTTTTTCTGTGCTGCTGTTATTAGCACACTGACTATGATTGTCGTATCTGATCTCTGATACTCTTCTGAGGAAAATTTCTTGTTTCTTCTGTATGGCATATCTCTTATAGGATCTTCTGAAATTGTGGCTTTGTTTTGAAATAGTTGTAGAGCTGGTTTACTTCATGGAACACTTTCAGTTCTCCCTCTATCAGGAGGGATAACTTTGCTGGGTACAGTATTCTAGGTTGAAAGCCATACTTCTTTAGGCCCTGAAAAGCATTTTTCCAAGCACTTCTGGCTTTCATGGTTTCTAATGAGAATTCTGAGGTAAGTCTGATGGCTTTTCCCCTGTAAGTTACTGTCTGCTTTCCTCTAGCAGCTTTGAGTATTTTCTCTTTGCTTTCTATGTTGGGCATCTTAATTAAAATGTGTCTTGGAGAATTTCTCTTCATGTCAATTCTGTTTGGGGTCCTCTGGGCCCCTTGAAAGTTGAGTGGACTTTCTCTTGTTAGATAGGGAAAGTTTTCTTGAATAATTCTGTTGAAGATATTTCCTATGCCCTTAGCCTGGGCTTCTTCTCCCTCTGGGATCCCCATAATTCTAATATTGGTCCTCTTTATTATATCCCATAGATCCCTCAAACTGTGCTCACTAGATTTCTTGAATTTATTGAAACCTATGATATCCTTATTAATTCCTTCTGATTTGTCTTCTACTTCTGAAAGTCTTTCCTCCAGATTATCAACCCTGGGACCGAATGCTTCAAGGGAGGTTTTTAATATTTCATTTTCATTATTGGTTTCTGCTATGATTTTGTTTATAGTCTCCAATTCTTTGGTGAGGTCCAATTTCCAATCTATTTTTTTAAAGATTTCTTTTTTTAATTTTTTAATTATTCATTCTCAAGCAGAGAGAGAGAGAATGATTGAGAGAGAGAGGGAGAGAGAGAGAAAGAGAGCGCACCCGGGCCACAACCTTGTGGGTCTGGCTTATGTGGGTCCTGGGAATTGAACCCGGGGCCTTAGGCACTAGAAGCAAGTGCCTTAACCGCTGAGCCATCTCTCCAGCCCTCTATTTTTGTTTTTGCTTGGGATTCCTGACAATCATTTTTAAGTTTTCTTAAGTCCTCTTCAAATTTAATCAATTGATTGTCCAGCTCTTCTCTTAGTTGATTAATCTTTAATTCACTTAATGTATTTCTGAATTCGTTCATATTTCTCTCCATCAAACTCAGTCTGGAGTCTATGCTTGAGTAAGAATGCTTCATCTCATTCATGTCTTTTCTCATAACTTCCATACCAGCCCTTAACTGCATCATATTTGCATTGCTGTTGTGGTCAGGAGTCATATTGTTCTCGCTCTGCAATTGTGTATGAGCTCCTTCCATTTCCTTGTGAATTTCATGTTCCATAATGGGACTAGGTGCCCTGGCTTGGGAAGATACATTTTTCTGTTGGTTTCTGCCTGTGAGGAGGGGCTGGGTGGCCCAGGGACACGCCCAGCCGCCACCCGGGGCTGGATCCCACTTAGGCAAAGAAACCTCTGCAGAAAGACACCTCCTCCCTTCTCAGCTGGTGGAGAGGACCACGTCCCACAGGAAAGCCAGTCGATTGGCGCCAAGGATTGGGAACCCGCCGCTGTGAGGGAAGGAAGGTGGGAGCCTGAGGGCCCAGCTGTGCGCTCCCCTGCAGAGCTGAGAGCAGAGGACCGGAAGCTGAGGAGAGGCTGGGCGGCCCAGGGATAGGCCCAATCACCACCCGGGGCTGGATCCCACTTAGGCAAAGAAACCTCCGCAGAGACACCTCCTCCCCTCTCAGCTGGAGGAGAGGACCACGTCTGGGGACCGGGAGGTCCCGCGGGAAAGCCACTCGATTGGCGCCAAGGAATGGGAACCCGCCACCCTGAGGGAATGAAGGTGGGAGCCTGAGGGCCCAGCTGCTCACTCCCCTGCAGAGCCGAGAGCAGAGGTCCTAAAGCTGAGGAGAGGCTGGGCAGCCCAGGGACAGGTCCAGCCGCCACCTGGGGCTGGATCCCACTTAGGCAAAGAAACCTCCGCGGAGAGACAACTCCTCCGCTCTCAAGCTTCCCAGGTATCTGCCTCAAGTTTGGCCCCAGGACCTAGCTAGCTTAGTCTGCCCAAGGCTCGCATCTGCCTGTGTATGTGGGGGGTCGTGGAGACAAGCATGTCCGAGGATCAGGTGCTCCCACGAGGGGAAGTGGCTCACTTGGCGGCACTCGGAACCCGCCACGAGGGGATAATGGCGGGAGCTATTGGGGGGGAGGGCTCAGTTCTCTGCTCTGCTGGGGAGCAGAGAGCTGCTGGAGATCCCCTACTGCTCTGGCCCCGGGGCTGGGGAGGGTGGGAGGGCCCAAAATCAGGTCCAGCTGGTGACCAAAGTTTGGATCCCAGCTGAAGAAATCAAACCTTTCCGAAGAGAGTCCTGGCTACGCTGTTACTCGTCCACCATCTTGCTCTGCCCCCCTAGCTTTTCTTGATAGGACTAAAAGTTAATTTAAAATATAGATTAAATGTGTGATATGGCCATGATCACATAGCTTTGTTAAAGTTTCTTTGACAAGATTAAAGTAAAAGGTATGCAAAAAAGTTTAAAAAAAAATCTAGCTGGGCATGGTGTCACACACCTATAACCCAAGCCCTTGGGAGGCTGAGGCAAGACACTTGCTAGAGGAATTATTTTATAAATTGGTATTGTTGTTGAGATATAAAGGATATCAGTTAGCAGGAATGGAGAGAGGAAGGGTCAATGTTCAATAGGAGAAAGTGAAAATGTGAAATGATAGGCATGGAGAAGGAGGTAAACACGAAGAGACAAAGATTTAGAGGCAGACAAAGGAAAAGAGGCACAGAAGCTGGAATAAATAGAATCAAATAATCTAGGCTGCTTAAAAATCAGTTTTGTGATAATTACCAAAATGGACACCAGTATTTATGCCAAGCAAGTGATGATATATCATTGAGTGAATGAGGAAATGCAAGTACCCAAAACCTGAGTTTATTTGGTGAGCAGGGTAAAATAGGAGAAACTTTATAAAATTAAAAGAGGTTCTTGTTGATATATAGCACAAATTAGATACATAAAGAGATGGTAGGTTTCTCATTGTTATTTGTTTGATGTGGCATATGTAAAATAATTGTTGTTCTGTTAACTGAATGTCACTTTATAATTGTAAAAATACCATTGAAGTTCTTTGGTAACATTCTGAATGCTTCTCAGTAATACAGTTTTAATTTAAAAAAGAGGGAGACAATGTGGACATCTCACTGATATAGGAAATACTTAATTAAATTAGATGTACATGCCTATGTTAAAAATTGTTAAGAATTACTATTTTGAAATAGCTTCTCTACTGTAGCATATTATATATGACACTCCTTACTTTAGGCATTTGATAGGCATAGCTTGACTCAGATGTACAAAAGGCAACATGGGATCTATAGAAAAGTAACAGATCTATATTGCTTGCAGCTGTAGAGTTTATGAAGAAATGAAGTTGTGGGCACAGGATTTCTTTGGGGTGTTCTGGCAGTAGTAATTGGTGATGGCTGGGGTGATTCCAGAAGCAGCAGCACAGAGGCCCTTAGGGGTAGCTCAAATCCTGAGGTAGGGTCAGCTGGTTGTTGCTCCTCCTCTAGGATCTAATACAAACCTGGCAACTGCAAGAAAAGGGAAGTTTGATTTTTCTCTCCCAAGTTGAAATAGACTGCATTAATTTCTTGTGTCTTTTCACTGCCAGGACATGGCAGTATTCTGTGGCATAAATAGGTATTGTTGAGACAGGAAATCCTTGTCTTATTCTTGGTTATAAGGAAGCAAAGTCCAGTTTTTGCTATTGAGTATAATGTTAACTGTAAGGGTTTTGTTTAGATGGTCTTATTATGTTCAGAAAGTTCTGTATACTCTAATTTGCTGATAGCATTATATGTTTATGTTGGATTCTGTCAGGTATTTTTCTGGAGCAGTTTTTATGAGCATGTGAATTTCCTTCATTACCATTTTGCTGTAATGAATTACATTATTTGATCTCAAATTTTATATATATGGAAGAAATCATATTAGCTTTTATTTCCTTATACATGATTGAATAATTGCATTTATATTCACCAATGTTTTCTTCTGCATAAGTTTCTTTATTACACTGTTTGCTTTTGATCTTGGGAAGAGATTAAATCTAGTTAGTGTAACTTCTTCCTTAAATGTGACTGTACCCAAGCCTTGGTTGCTTTTGAGAAGCATTATTAATTATCAATTTAATTTCTTTATCAGATATTATTTCTGTTAAGGGTCAATTTATATCCATGTAATTATTTTACTTATTATATTTCAAGGAATTTGTCTATTTCATCTCATTTATCAAGCTTTTGGATGTAAGTCTGTTTATACTGTTTATTGTCCCTTAGAAGCACAATATTAGAGTTGTGTCTCTTGTTAACCTGGTGTTGTAGTCAACCTTCCTGTTGCTGTGCAGAAAAGAACCCAACCAAAAATAGCTTCTGAAAAAAATGGGTTTATTTTGGCTTATGGAATTGAGGGGAAGCTCTATGATGGCAGGGGAAAACTATAGCAGAAGGGTGGATATCACTTCATGGCCAACATCAGGTGGACAATAGCAGCAGGAGAGTGTGCCAAACACTGGCAATGGGAAGCTGGCTATTTACCTATAAGCCTGCCCTAACAACACAGCTCCAACAAGGTTCCAATACCCAAACTGCCATCAGCTGGGGATCGAGCATTCAGAACACATAAGTTTGTGGGGGGCACCTGGATCAAACCGTCACACCAGGTTAAATGTTTGTCAACTTATCAGTCATTTCAAAGGAAAAAAAATGCCTTGGCGTCATTGATTTTCTTTATTATTCACTATTTATAAGTTTGTTGATTTTGCTTTGTTTTTATTAATTATCTTCTGATGCATGCTTTAGGCTTAAATTGTTCTTGTCTCAAGCTTTCTAATATGGGAGGTGATTAACTTATGATATTCTGTTATAACATTGTCAATACTGCAAAGTTTTGTCTATATACTGTTTCTGTTTTAGCTGACAGTTGTAGTCAAATGATATCATTTTCACTCAATTATTTAAGTGTTTTAAAGGTCCTTTTCTGATCCATATGCTATTTAATAAATTTTATAACATATTTTGGTATTCTTTCAACCATATTTATACTATAAGTTTCTAATGTAATTCCATCCATATCTGAGAACAAAAATTCTTTGATTTTAGTTCAGTATGGAAGTAACCAGTGTTGATGAGTTTTCCATGTAAGGTTAAGGATGAATGTGGTAGTTTGAATGTTTGGCCCAAATGTTTGGCCCCATAGATGCAAGTGTTTTATTAAAGCTTGTAACTTGAGGGCTGGAGAGATGGTTCGGCGGTTATGGCACTTGCCTCCAGTACCTAAGGCCCTGGGTTCAATTCCCCAGGACCCACATAAGCCAGACAGACCCACAGGGTGGTGGTCCTGTTGTTCTCTCTCTCTCTCTCTCTCTCTCTCTCTCTCTCTCTCTCTCTCTCTCTCTGCTTGAAAATGAATATTAAAAAAAAACAAAGCTTGTAACTTGGATCTCCAGCCACTTGGCTGGAAGCAGGTGTCACTGGACAGGCCCTGAGTCCAGCCCTAAGGTGTCACTGGGGGTCTACCTGAATTCCAGCCAAAAGGTACACAGAGAGGTTTTGGGTTCTGGCTGGGTCCATTCTGTCTGTTTCCAATTCTTGCTTATTGCTTTTTGTGTTCACAAGCTGTTTTGGTTGTTTTTCTCTGCTTGGAAGCAGTGTTTTTTTCCAATGCTGATAGAACTTTCCCCTTGGATCTGTATGCTTGAAATAAAGCCCTTCCTCCTATAATATGTTTCTGGTATGGATGTGCATCTAAACAGTGTGGAGCTGACTACAACAGAAATTTGATACCAAGAAGTGGAGTTGATTTTTTATATAATGAATCTGACCATGTGGATTTTGTTCTTTTGGAACTTATGTGCAGGAGGAATATGTATGGACTTGGAACTTGTGACAGCAGAAGGCTCACAGAGCAGAGCAATGAGTCAAATTTTATGGGCTAGTCTGGTGAGAGTTTGAAAATGCTAATTAAAGAGGGAATTGTTTTTGGAGGCTTTCTTATGAACTTTTAAAGCGGAAGGAAACTGCAGAGAACTTTGTTGGAACTGGGCTACTGGCATAAGGGCTGACTGTGTTCTGCTGCCTGTGCCCAGAGATCTTAAACAAGTTGAATTTAAAACAATGGACTATTGGTCGAAGATATAGAACTGAAAGAATAAGATTTTTAAATTTGAAAAAAAAAGTTTAAAATTACTGGCATAAAGACAGGTTTTAGGATAATGCTCTTCTATTGTTAACAATTTTGAACTGTTTTACATTGAGACAATGGAAAGGATGACTGAGGTAACTCTACCCAGGAAAGACTGAATGGTAGAAATGCAAACTTTTGTGAGGAAGGAACCTGCTCCTCATGGTCACGATTGATTTTGTCAGTGGATTAACAACATGGCCGTGTCCTGTATATCTGGTATTAATTTTGGAAGCTTGAAAAATCCATTGAAGTAGTTCATGACTGGCTCATCATTCTAGGGTACACTGATAAGATGCAGCATATGAAGCAGGGTGTGAAGTCCCTGGTAGAGAGACCAGTGAGGCAAATGTCTGAAGTTAAATAGGAGCCTCTGCTGAGATGATGCATCGGAAAGAGGATAATCCTGTTTTAAAGACTGGAAAGGCCAATGTATGAAGTTAAAGATGAGAATACTCTTCAGTAATTTAGCCAATTATAACTTGTTATTGAATGTATAGACAATATATGATCAACATGATAATAATCCCCTACCATGATCCTCATATTTGCCTCCCACTCTCCCATCAACTGAACCTATTCTTCTTTCCAACTAGACTCCTTTCTATATCGATGTCATTGTTATGCATGTCTTGTGTAGGTAATGTCTGCAACTCTAAGATTATGAATACCAAGGCTACTTTGTGTCTAGAAGACAGCATTGTAAGCAGTCTTCCCCTTTCCTTGGCTCTTACATTCTTTCTGCAACCTCTTCTGCAATGGTCCCTGAGTCTTGGATGGTGTGGTTGAAGTGTCTCACTTTACACTGAACATTCTACTGTTACTTTTTCTCAGCAGTATGGTGAATTTGGAGTCTCCTCAGTTGTCTCCACCATCTGAAAAGAGAAGCTTCTCTAACCAAAAGTGAGTGTAGAATTAATATGTAGGCATAAACATTAGTCATTAAGTGGGCATTTGGTGGGTATAACCCAATTTTTGATTGGATTATTTGGTTTCTTTAGGTTTTTTTTTTAGTTCCTTGTAAATCCTAGATACAAATCTACTTTCAGATGCATATATGGTAAAGATTTTCCTCCATTCAGTAGGTTGCCTATTTGTGTCTCCTTTACTTACAAAAGCTTTTAAATTTCATACGTTCCCAATGATTAATTAGTTGTTTTACTTCCTGAGCACCTGGGTTTATACTCAGAATGGCAATGCCTATGCCAATAAGTTGAATTATTTCTCCTACTTTTCCTCTAGTGGTTTCAGAGCTTCACATCTGATAGTAGGTCTTTTATTCATTTGGACTTGATTCTTGTGGGTGGAGAAAGATAAGGATCTATTTTTCATCCTTCTGCATATAGACATCCAGTTTTTCTAGCACCATTTGGTAAAGAGGCTGGTTTTTCTCCAATGTTTATTTTTGGCATTTTTGTCAAATATCAGATGGCTGTGGCTGCCTGAGTTTATATCTGAGTCCTCTATTTTGTTCCATTGATCTACATGTCTGTTTGTTTTTAATTTTTATTTTTGGCAGTCCATGCTGATTTTGTTACTGTGGCTCTGTAATATATATTAAAATTAGTTATATTACACTAGCCTTATTTTTGTTGCTTAGAATTCTTTGGCTATTCAAGATTTTTTTGTGCTTCCAAATAAATTTTATAGTTTTTTTCCTATTTCAGTGAAGAATACTACTGGGATTTTTATTGGGTTTGCATTAAACCTGTTGATTGATTTTTAAGATTGATATTTTCACAATATTCTTTCAATCCAGGAATGTGGGATTTCTTTCCATTTCCTAGTGTCTTCTGCAATTTCTTATGTTATTATGAATGGGAGTGATTTTTCTGATTTCCTCCTCAGCACAGTATATAGAAAGGCTACTGATTTCTAAACATTAATTTTGTGCCCTGATTCTTTGCTGAAAGCATTTAATCAACTGTTTGCTGGTAGAGTCTTTAGGGACCTTTATATAGAATCATACCATCTTCAAATAATAATTATTTGATCTCTTTCTTTCCAATTTGTATTCTTTGAATTTTTGTCTCTTGTCTTATTGTCCTAGCTAAGACTTCCAATACTATATTAAGTAAAAGTGGAGAAAGTAGATACCCTTGTCTTGTTCCTGATTTTAATGTAAATGTTTTGAATTCTTTTCTATTTAGTATGATGTTGGGTATAGGTTGGTCATTAGTAGTTTTTATTATACTGATATATGTTTTTCATTCCATAATTTTTTAAGACTTTTATCATGAAGGGATATTGGATTTTTTCTATATTTATTGAGATGATCGTGCTATTTTTGCCCTTAAGTCCATTTATCTGTTATATTTATTGATTTGCATCTATGTTGAAACATCCCTGCATCTCTGGAATAAAATCTATTTGATCAGAATAAATGATGTTTTTTATTTTTATTTTATTTATTTTTTTTTATGAGGTGGGCTCTTGAATTAGCCCATGCTGACCTGGAATTTACAGTGTAGTCTCAGGCTGGCCTCAAATTCACAGCAACCTTAACCTGCCTTAATTCTTCTGTGAAGGTCTGATTGAATACATGTGGGCCTGCACATTTTTTTGTTGGAATATTGCTTTTTGAGGTAAGGTTTCTCTGTAGCCCAGGCTGACCTGAAATTCACTATGTAATCTCAAGGTGGCCTCAAACTCACAGCAATCCTCCTACCTCTGCCTCACAGTGCTGGGATTAAAGGTGTGCACCACCATATCCCAGCTCTTTTTTATATTTCTGTGTCATTATTTTCTGTCCTGATTTTTATTATTTCATTCCATATATTAAATTTTGGTTTGTCTTCATCTTTTTCTAAAACCTTAAGGAGTAGCAGTAAGTTTTTTTTTTTAATTTGTGACCTATCTAATTTCTTAATATAGGTACTCAAAGCTATAAATTTCCCTCTTAAGACTGCCTTTTTGGTATTCTATAAGTTTGTGATATGTTCTATTTTCATTTTCATTCAATTCTGATTTTTTTCCTTTTTGATTTCTTCAATGACCCAATTATCATTCAGTAGAACATTGTTTAGTTTCCATGAGTTTCTCTTTGTTCTTTGATCTTTCTTGCTGTTCAATTGTGACTTAACTCCATTGTGATCAGATAGAGAACAAAAAATTATTTCCATTTTTCTGTATTAGTTAAGATTTCTTTATATTGTTATATGGTCTGTTGTAAAGAATTCCAGCTGATGAAAAGAATGTGTATTCTGCAGCATTTGGATGGAATGTTCTGTAGATGTGTGTTAGGTCTGCTTATTCTGTGAAGTCTTTAATCCAGATCATTCTCTATTCATTTATTTATTTTTGCCAGGATAACCTGTCAATTGTTGAGAGTATGGTATTGAAATCATCCACTACAATTATGCTTATTCTTTTTATTTTATTTTATTTTTTTCTTTATTGTCCATAATGAGTTACATTGTTTAGTGGGCCAACCATGAGTTGTTATCCCCAATTCCCCGTTGCCCCCCTTCCCCATCCCCAGTCAGCTGGATATCCTTCTCCGTGGGCTGTCTGTATCAGTCTTTGTGGTTGGGGACCATGGATAGCCCAGTCTTCAGCCGGGTTCTCGTGACTCAAGTGTGTTGTTACTGAGGGTTGCCAAGTCTCTGATATTCTCCCCCACCACGGCTCTCACAATCTTTCTGCCCCCTCTTCCGCTCAGTTCCCTGAGTCGTGGTGGGTGAGTATTGAGGCTGCCTTGGTTTTGTGAGCTTAGGGGTTTTTGTGTCGAGATTCGTTGGTTTCTGTATCACTGGCTTATCCTTTGTTGATTGAATGGCTATGGATGTGGGTCCCTTGTTCATCCAATCATTCTCTGTGGGGTTCCATGTGGATCCTCCCCCATATGACTGTGGTGGCTCATCTCATGCCAGGATCTCAGCTTTCTGCCTGCAGTCAGTTGGAAGGGTTATATGGGCCACAGCTCCATTGCTGTATCCTGAAAAATACAAACACAATCTCCATCGGAGAATGAGGTCAGTATTGTTTAACAAATATACAACAATCTGGATTACCTAGCTTCTATTTTCAAAAGCCTCCCCGGCAGACACTCGCATAGTGCATCTTCTTTTGGGAGCCCAATAGTATGGGATCCGGTGCATATCGCCCTGAATCCCCAGTTCCAATCAAGGGTTCTCCCTCACTGAGTGGAATATTTGGCCGAATTTAATAGCTGTTGATTGTCTCCCCCAGGCTCAGGCTCCTCCATTGCACAAGTGCTCCTTTCTTGGTTTCATTTTCTCTCCCAGTAGGAAGTGTGGTTAGCCTACTCATGGCCTCATTCTGTGTTTCATGTCAGTGATCTGTTTACACCAGCTGTCGTTGTTCAGCTTCCCCTGGCAGCTTGTGTAGTGTCTTCCAGCACTGCACTAACTGCCATCTGGGGGCTGGTTACCATTCCAGACCTTGAAGAGTCTCTCAATGCTGAACGATGGTATTCTGTGGTTTCTTCAGCAACAGGGTTTTGCCTCAGGCCTGGGGAGGGCGTTCAAGAGCCTTGACAGAATTCTGTCTTGTTTTTGTAACCTCATGGGTCACTTTGGTCAACAGCTCAGTGAGGGAAGGAACCAGTTGCCAGGAACTGGGGCTGTCAGACTGCTCAATTGTTCACAGATTTAAACATTCTACCCTACTTCTCATGGCCCCTCTTACCAGTTGACGCCCACTACTTACTCTTTAGGTTACAGTGTGCTCGTGAGAATTTTATGTTTTTGAACCTAATTTAGTTTGGCCTCATGTTTGAGCCATTTCCCTCCCCCTTCCCTTACTCCACATTTATAACCTCTCAGTTCTTTCTACTTATCTGTATAAGGAAAATGGTTATCTTGGTTATGGATCGCATATGAGGGAGAGTATGCGGTGTTCCATTCTCTGTTCTTTTGAGTGTTCGCTTAGTAAGATCTGCTCAAAGTCAGACCATTTTTTCCTAAATTTTGATGTGTCATTTTTCCTTTCAGCTGAGTATAATTCCATCATGTAAATATAGCACAGTTTTGTTGTCCATTCCTCCATGGATGGGCATTTGGGTTGATTCCAATTTTTGGCTTTTATGAATTGAGCAGCTATAAATATAGTTGTACAAAATTTTCTGCATAGAGATGTGGCATCTTGTGGGTAGATTCCTAGTAGAGAGATAGCTGCGTCCATTGGTAGTTCTATGTCCATTCTGTCTAGGAGGCTCCACACTGCTTTCCATAGTGGTTGAACAAGTTTGCAATCCCACAAGCAGTGAATGAGGGTTCCTTTTTCCCCCGCATCCGAGCCAATAACGATTATTGTTGGTTTTTTTTATGATTGCCATTCTGATTGGGGTAAGATGGTATCTCATTGTGGTTTTGATTTGCATTTCCCTGATGCTTAAGGAAGCTGAGTACTTTCTTAAATGATTCAAGGCCATTTGTGTTTCCTCCTCCGTGAATTCTCTATTAAGATCAGTACCTCATTTTGTGAGGGGACATTTTGGGTTTTTTTTATCAAATTTTTTTAGTTCTCTGTAGGTTTTGGAAATTAGGCCTCTGTCTGAGTTGTAGGTGACGAAAATCATTTCCCAGTTTGAAGGGGGGTCTATTGGCTCTGAGTGTGATTTGTTTGTCTGTACAGAAGCTTCTGAGCCTTAACAGGTCCCATTGGTTAAGTGTTTGTCCTATTTCCTGGGCTGCTGGAGATTAGCTCAGGAAATTTTTTCCCACTCCTATTTCATGCAGAGTTCCTCCTATTTTTTCTTCCAGGGTGTTCAGGGTTACCGGGTTTATATTAAGATCTCTGATCCATTTGGAGTTGATTTTTGTGCACAGTGAAAGGAGTGGGTCTAATTTCATTTTTTTACACGTGTTTATCCAATTCCTCCAGCACCATTTGTTGAAGATGCTATCTTTGGCCCAG
>PVHP010042369.1:0-14968 GCA_004024765.1 Zapus hudsonius
CGTCATGGAGCTTCCTTGAGTCTGTAAGCCAAAATAAACCCATTTCTTCCATAGCTGCTTTTAGTTGGGTTCTTTTCTGAGCATCAATGAGAAGGTTGACCACAACAACATCTTTTCCAGTCAGTGCACTACTGTCTAAGATGCTTTGCTCTACCCAGGTCAGGTAGTTCCTTCCACCCTACCCCAGTCTTGGGATCCTTTGGCCATGTGGTCCACGTTCTTCCTGAGAACTGCATACAAAGGGATTTTGCTTGAGGAGCCATTTACCAAACCAGAAAAGATTCTATTACATCTTCCCACAGAAAATGCCTGTTTGTCTGCTTTTGGTGTACATCACAAAAGGAGCTGCAGGTCAAGGAGTAGTTTATTTATTAACACAACCTGTGCCTGATGTGGTCATTCCTCTTATTATAGCATACAGAATATAGGAAGTTGAGGCAGGAGGATCTCCATGAGTTCAAGGCCAACTTGGGCTAAAGAGTGAGTTCCAGGTCAGCCTTGGCTAGCGTGAAAGCCTGCTTCACGCAAAATAAATGAACAAAAAGACACCTTGTACTAGGGAGATTGCCTAGTGATTAGAGATGCTTGCTTGCAAAGCCTGCCAGCCTAGGTGCAATGCCCCAACACACCCATACAACTGGATGCACAGAGTGGTCCATGCTTCTGGAGCTCATTTACAGCTTGAAAGAGGCCTTGGCATGCCCATACCCATTCTCTCTCTCCTCATATAAATAATTTTAATAAATACTCTGCTCCTAGGTAAATTGGGTCTCCACTTTAGGACCTGAAGCACTAGAGTAAACTAGAGTTTAATTTTTCCTCTCAGAGACTCTGAACTCCTATGAAAGGTCATATGCTGCTGACCACAGAACCATCAGAAGGAAGGATGTGACATCTGGATATACAAAAATATATGAGCTTTAAAATCTGTGTGTTTTTATATTGTTGAGTAGAAATTTCAGTGTGTACCCAAGAATTAGACCTTTATCCACTCAAGTTCAGGAACTGAAGGGTTGCAAATTAAACCCAGATAGATTAGCAAGAGAAAAGACAGTGTACTATGTTTGCAAGTAAATCCAATGGAAGTGCTCAGTGTCAAGAACCTCAGGGGGTGGTTAGAACGTGGGCTTCTTATATATCATCTTAGTAGATGAGGGGAGGGAGGAAAATGGCATCAGTGTGAAAGCAAATGACTCTTTAGATAGTCCAAGAGGCCGGTGTGAGAGCTGATGGGTTGTGAAATTGTTTGGGTGTTGTGATGGTTAGGTTTTGTTGTCAACTTGGTCTTTTTAATTATCTTGGGTAGGTCTCTCAGGATGTTTACAGGAAGGCAGCCTCTCAGTAGGGGGCAGGATGTAAAGAAGTTCAAAGAAGCTAGAACTAAACAACCTTTCCTGTGTGGGCAGTGCAGGAAGGAAATTCCAGAGACTTAGGAAGTCATTAAATCTGGGGAAGGGTTGCAAGACCCTACCTTAAGGCTATAAAGGGGAAGAAATTCTCTCCTGGCCTCCCTGCTTGTTGGCTTCTGGTGCTTGTTCATGACTTGCACTCGCATCTTGCTCTCCTACCCCTGGACTTGAAGAGCAGCCACTCCCAAGGGAGCCATCAGGCCTTCTGGGCTGGATTGGGACTGCTGAGGCCTCCAGCAATTTGGACTGAACAGTTACTGGTTTCTTCACCTGTGGGCCTTCAGACTGCTATTGTTGGACTGTCATAACTATCCCAATAAATTCCCTTTTACTATAATCCATTCTGTCAACTCTGTTTCCTCTAGAGAACCCTGACTAATACAGGCGTGGTGCCAACTCACTCATAGGCTCTGAGCAGATAGATTGGAGTTGCTCAAAAAGAAAGAATTTGTGGCAATTCAGTTCTATGAGAAGGCTCTGGTTATAGGCAGAGAAAGGAGTCCAGAAACTCCAAATACCTTTATCTGAGACAATTTCTTCTTTGTAAATTTTAATTGGGAACTTTAATATACGAACAAATAGTAACTTGATTGTGTTCCCATTCTCTTATCTTCTTATGGATCCTCTCCTCACCTCTATCTCCTGAATACCCTTTTCTTTCAAGGTAGTCCTTCCTCTGTCTTGTCTCATTCCTCTGGTCTTCTGTCCTTCATGGCAAAATGTTGATAGGCTTAGAACAGGGCAGGTTTTGTGGGGCTGTCAGTCACCACTAAGAGGTCGTGAATGTACCAATAGGTTCATGTCAGAAGGACAGTACCCCACAGACCACCTACTCACCAATGTCTATGCTATATCGACATATCTTGGGGTGACATATTCTGATCCTTTTCAAAAAGAACTGACCTGAGCAGTATAAAAAAAAAATAAGACTAATTGAAAATAGATCATAGTGTTTCTCCAGTTCTCTCTGGAGATTAAGAAAATTCAATTTAAAAAATTAACACCAAGGGGCTAGAGATGTAGCTAAATTGAACAAGCATCTGCTTAGCATGCATGAGGTTCTGGGCTGTGATCCCTAGAATTGGCCAAATTAACTAACAAATGATCCCCTGTACCTCAAATCTCCCTAGATAGCTAAACACACAAAAGATTAACCCTACATATTGGAATATGCTTATTTCAGTGGAGCTTGAATAAGGATCTTTGTGATCATGGAGTACCTCTACTGGGATATCTCAACAAGAGCAGCAGCAATCCTGATGCCAATGGACCTTGGCTGAGTTTCTCTTCTCAGGGTGGCCACCAGGCAGGGGGTGGGAGAGGAGGCTGGTCATCCACGTGGCACATTAATATTTGAAGGGAAAAATATAGCAACAAGAAGTCTTTATTTTTTTAAAATAAAGATTTCATTTATTTATTTGAGTGAGTGAGAGAGAGAGAGAGAGAGAGAGAGAGAGAGAGAGAGAGAGAGAGAGAGAGGCAGATAGAGAATGGGCACCAGGGCCTCTAGCCACTGCAAATGAACTCCAAATGCGTGTGCCACCATGTGCATCTGGCTTTATATATATACTGGGGAATCAAACTCGGGTTGTTAGGCTTTGCAGGCAAGTGCCTTAACTGCTGAGTCATCTCTCCAGCCCTTATTTTTTTCTAATGTCCTGCTCCTTTTTTTTTCAGTTTGTAGTCACTAAAGTATTAATATTTTTATTTTTTACTTGACATGTTTTGATCTACATAATGTTTTACCAGGCTGGTATCTTTTGGTATATCCTGAAGTTTAGGTATATATTTTGTTTAAGCTGGAAATATAAAATTTAGAGAAAGTATCATTTTCAATAGAGTTGTACATCTGTGAATCCAAGGAAGACCAAAAATGGTAAGCCCTAATAAAATAGCAAATGCATTTTGTCTAAATAACAAGGACCCCCATAGCCTATGGATATGTTTGTTTGTTTTCTCCCTGTATTAGTTACTTTCTCAGTGGGAGTACAAAATACCCAACCAGAATCAGCTCATAGAAGGAAAGGGTATAATTAGACTTGCAGTTATCAATGGTAGAGTCTATCATGGCAAGGAAACATGGCAGGAACAAGAAGCCTGTGTTGCATTATTACATCAGCAGAGAAGAAGTAGAGAGTCAGGTTTTTAAAAATCGTAGTTCACAACTCCAAACCATTGAATGGTCTTCCTTCCTTAATTAACCTAACCTCTCACATTTTTGCATAGAAGCTAACTTAATCTAGATAATCCCTCACAGGTGAGACTTGGTCCTGTCAAGTTGACAATCCATAGAAACCAGCACAAGTCTACCCCATGTCAACTTGACACCCAAACACATCATGTTTAAGTCGAAATCTTCCATCCTTGTCTGTAGGTTCATGGGCATCTTATAATGCAAAATACATTCAGCCCAACTTCAAATATTCATTCAAAAGTTCTTCTAGGCCCACCTTCCCTCCCCCAATGATACACTTCCTCCAGCAAGGCTCCATCTCTGAAAGGTTCCATAATCTTCCCCAACAGTGCTACCAACTGGATATTAAGTTTACAAATAAGCTTATGAGGGAGGGTCATTTAATATTTGTGGTAGTTTGAATGTTTGGCCCCCATAGATTCAGTCATTTTTTTAAAACATATTTTATTTATTCATTTTCAAGGAGAGAGAGAGAGAGAGAGAGAGAGAGAGAGAGAGAGAGAGAGAGAGAGAGAGAGAACACCAGGGCCACCACCTTGTGGGTCTGTCATATGTGGGTACTGGGGAATTGAAACTGGGGCCCTAGGCACTGGAGGCAAGTGCCTTAACCGCTGAGCCATCTCTCTAGCCCAGTCATTTTTGATTAAATTTCCTACTTCAGCCCCTGGCAGGTAGATTCCTGCTAGAGGGGGTGTTTCACTGTGTGTGTGTGTATGAGGAGGTGGATCTGAGTCCAGTCATTAAGGTGTGTTTGAGAGCAGATCTTCATTCCAGCCCAAAAGAGTGTGGAGAGCAGTTTGAGCTCTGGCAGTTCCTGCTTGCTGGTGGTGTTGGCTGTTGGTAATGTCTCTCTGCTTGTATCTATGAAAGGCTGCCAGTTTCTTCTGCCATTGATGACATTCCCTTGGATTCTGTAAGCCTGAAAATAAGTCCTTTCCTCCCATAAACTGTCTGGTTGGATATTCATCCCAGCAATGAGGAGCTGACTACAAAAATATTCAGACATCACATCCTACCCCGGATCCTCATAGGTTCCAAGGTTATCTCATGATGTGAAATGCATTCTGTTCAACTTAAAGGTGCACATAGTCTTGGTCCCAATAAGGAACAAAAGTTCAAAGTCTCATCTGAGGCTCAAGGTAGTCTCTTAACCATGAGCCCTGTAAAATCAAAACACATATTACACATTCCAACATATAAAGGCACAGAACAAGCATTTATAGTAAAAAAAAAAAAATAGGAGAGGAATGGAACATAGTAAGCAAAGATTGGAACAAAGCAAAACCAAGGCCAGCAGGACAAACACCACATTTTGCAGCTCCATGTCTGGTATCTGGAACTTGAGATGGAATCATCTGGGCTCCAGAAGGCTTGGATCCTACCTGAGCTCACAGTTTTTCTTGGAAGATGTCCCAAGGTCTTGGCCTCTCTAGCATCCTGAGGTCTCTGTTACAATTTAGAGTTCACCTTCACAGTTTCATTTAGTGGCTTCACAGGGCCTCTTTCTAGAAACTAGCCCTTTCTTTACATTGCTCAGTGCCTCTCTGGATCCATGGAGAAATAGTCTGTGACACACCACATCTTGCATTTATCATTAAAAAAAAAATCAGTACCACATAGGGGATGCTGCCAGGTTCACTGTCAGATTGGGATGAAGTCTGGAACCTAGGGAACACAGATTTAGCAGCCTCTCTATGCTGACCTTGGAAAGCAGAGAAATCCTTTTTTCATTCTTTCTTCAGACTCTCTTTTTTTTCAAAACAATTCATATTCTTCCTATGTTGAGTCTTCAATGGATTGGGTCTTGACCTCAGGGCATCAGTCCTATTGTGCAAGTGCAGAGTAGTAGACTTCCCTTTAATAGGGCCAATCTCCTTAAAAATTTGAAGCTGGGCGTGGTGGCGCATGCCTTTAATCCCTTAATCTGCTCGGGAGGCAGAGGTAGGAGGATCTCCATGAGTTCAAGGCCACCCTGAGACTACATAGTGAATTCCAGGTCAGCCTGGGCTAGAGTGAGACCCTACCTCAAAAAAAAAAAAAAAAGAATTTGAGACAAAGCAGCTTAAAATTTGCTTATGTTTCTTTCCATGGAAAACTTTATATTTTTTATATCTTTCTGTTGTGTATTTTCCTTTCTTCATTGTAGATCTGAATCAGGGAAGCAAATAAAAATGATGCCACACACTCAAAGTTTTTTTTTTCTTTTGTTGCCTTAAAATTTCCTCTACCAAACACATTAGTCTAATACTTTTAAATTCAACATCACTCAAGTTCTTAGGACATGGGTAGAATGTAGCCAATTTCTTTGCCAAAGTATCACATGAACTGCCTCTAGCCCTGTCCCCAATAAAGTCCTTTCTCCCCTCTGGACCTTCATGAGTCAAGCCTCCAAGCCCTTTGTTCTTCTGGTCTTTCAAATGACACCATAATTTTCCATTAAATTATGCTTAATGCAGTGTAAGTCTTCTCCAGTCCAAGGTTTAAATCCTTCCAAACTCCCCCCATAAACTAGTTCCAAAAGATTAAGAGCCACATGGTCCGGTTTATTGAAGCAACAGTCTGACTTCTATGTATCAATTTTATATATTACCCAACTTCTTATTGCTAGGATGTTGCACTTACCTTCTCATTGCTGGAACCAATATCTGACTAGAAACAGTTATGGGAGGAAAGGGTTTACTCAAGATTTGCACAATCCAGAGGAACAGCCAGAACACAATCTGGCTATGAACACATGTTAGGGCTAAAGATCTACCCCCCAGTGATACCTCTTCCAGCAAACTGCTGGGGATTTAAGCTGCAAGCTTAATGAATAATACCTCAGGCTATGGGGGACATGTATTCATGTCCACCACACTCTGTCCCTGGCTCCCATAGCCTTTACCAACTTTATCATTGCTCAAAAGTCTAGAGTTTCATCTGATATTTAAAACTGTCTGTTAACTGTGAGCCCTATAATACCAAAATACAATTTATATACTTCCAACACATAATAGCACAGAGTGAACATTTAAAGTATAACAAAGAGAGATTGCACTGATGCAAAATCAATAACCAGCAGGTAAATATTAAACATATATAGTTCAAGTCCAACATCCATAATCAGTGATGAAAGTCTCTGGATTCCAATTCCTCCCCTCCATCTGGGCCGCTCATATCTTGGAGAAAATTCCAACCTGAGCCATGGTAACATTTCACAGTCCTGGTACATCCAAAACATCCTTGAGTCTACACTGCAACCACAGTTCATCTTTATAGCTCCATACAATGGCCTTTCAGGGATCTCAACCCTGCTTCACATGGACCTGGTTCATCTTTATACAATGGCCTTCCTGGGCCTCTACATAGAGATTTCAACCCTGCTTCACTTTGGCCAGGGGTCACTTCCAAAACACAAAACTATGTTGCATATTGAGTGACTTTTCAGCATTTTTATACTCCATAGTACCAGGTAGGCTACCAAATTTGTTAATCCATCAGGGAGGGGATTAAATCTTGGCCTTGAAGAGCAGTATACTCCCTTCAAGCCTTCCTTGGAGCCTCCTCCTTGTCAAAGAATTTGTATTCCTACCAATTTGAACGTTCCATGATTCAACCTTAGAATATCATTTCCATTTTTTTTCAATGCAAAGCAGTAGGTCCACCCTTAATGGTGGTAATTTGGTTAATAGTTGCAACTTCAGTAACCTATAAGCAGTCATTGTGCAAGTAACATCAAAGTGGCTTAAAGTTTTCCCATGATAAACCATAATTTTTCATATCTTTCTGTTCCTTGCCTTCCACCAAGCACACCAGTCCTTTACCTTTAAATTAAATTTTGATTAAGCTCTCTTGGGCATGGGCAGAAGAAGATAGTAGCCCAGTTCCAACAAAGTTTTCTCTTCTCCATTTAAACTTTTATAAGCCAAGCCTTCACAGTCCACAATTCTCTCTGCATTTAGCATTTTCACACTCTCACCAGAATAGTCCATAAAGTTATGATACAGCACTGTAAGGCTTCTGCAGTCCAAAGTACCAAATCTTTCCACATTCCTTCTACAAACACATTCCAAAAAAACCCAAAACTTCATGGTCAGATTCATGGCAGCAATGATTCTACTTTTCTGGTACTAATTTTAAGTTGTAGTTACCTTCTCATTGTTTTAACAAACATCCAACCAGAAGAAGTTTATGGGAAGAGAGGATTTATTCAGGCTTATAGAATCCAGGGGAAGTTTCATCATGGTAGAAGAAGCTGATTCATTTCCATAGATCCATAACAGACAGAGAAAAAAAACCCCAACAGCCAGAAAGTTTGAATAGCCCGAGCTCAAATTGGCTCTGAGCACACCTTAGAGCTGGATTAAAGATATGCCCTCTGAGACACCTCCTCCAGTGACTGCTTGAGGCTTAAATTGCAAGCTAAATTAAAATGCTTCAGGCTATCAGGGACTTACATCTATATGCAAACCACCACATGGGGCAAAACACCCGACAAAAATAAGTTTAAGGGAGAAAAGATTATTTCAGTCCACAGTTCCAGGTTATAGTTTATCATGGCAGGAATGGCAGGAACTTGATTGGCAGCTGGTCACATTCATCGCAATGAGGAAGCAGAGAGTGATGGGTTCTTCTGCTCAGCCAGCTCTCTCCTTTTATATAATCCAGAACCCCAACCCACAGAGGAGTGCCACCCACAGTTAAAATGGTGGTGCACACCTTTAATCCCAGCACTCAGGATCCAGAGGTAGGAGGATCCCCATGAGTTCAAGGCCAGCCTGGGACTACAGAGTCTGTTCTAGGTCAGCCTGGGTAGAGTGAGACCCTGCCTTGAAACACACACACACACACACACACACACACACACACACACACACACACACACAAAATGAGTCTTTCTACCTTTAATTAATAAAATCAAGATAATTCCTCACAGACCTGACAGAGGCTAAAATAATCTACTGAATCCCTCACAGGTGATTGTAAGTCTTGTCAAGTTGACAATCAATATAAACCATCACATTTCTCTCCCCTTCTCGCTACTCCTCATGCCTCTCCTATTTTCTTCCTTGCCCCTTCCCTTCTTTTCTTCTTTCTTTCAGTGTGTTATGATTTGAATTTAAGACGTTCTACAGATGCTCTTGGTCCACACAGTTTTAAGAATTTGTGGAATACTTCAGACACGTGCTTATCTAGGAGTGGGTTACTGGACACGGCCTTTGAGGGTCGTAGCTCAAGCTCTCTCCTTCTTGATCCACCGAGATGTGAGGATGGTCCACATGGTCCTGCCACTGTGAACTTCTCCACACCTTCCCTGCCACAATGGACTGAAATCCCCTAAGCCTGTGAACCAAAATAAACCTCTTCTATCCCAACTTGTCCCTGACAGTCATTTGGTCACTATTATGAGAACAGTAACCAATAACCATTTTTTTATCCTTACAGCAGCAGGAACTAAGCAATGGCCTTGAAGTCATGTCTTCATTCTATGGCCAATGAGGTTTCCTTGCAACAGTGGGGGCAATTTAATTTGAAACTGGCCTGAAAAGGGATATTTCTTTTTCTTAGCTTTAGCAATGATCCAGGGAGGCTGGCCCCCTTAAAATGTTAATTTTGGCAGGTTGGATTTCTCATGGAATCTTAATTGGAAGAATAAGGAATAATGACTGTAAGTTTTCCAATAAATAACTTCCACATGGGAAAGATCTGCATGGAGTTGTTAGTGATATCAAGGGCTCCTGTTCCTTCTATAGCTGATGGCCACTGTAAATCCAGATTTCTCTCTGGGGCCTTATTTGGTACAGTGCTGTGAAGACCATTCTCCTCCTGCTCCCTCAGGGTCCCTAAATGGTCTTGGATAACTGCTATTTTATATTTATGCTTCCTTGAGGACTCTCTTGAGCCAATAACAGCATCTGCTCCCATGGTTTGTAGGTCATTAATACGAGAGCTCTTCTCAGCACTGTGTGATCTATGGCAGACACTTCTCATCGACTGCATTTTAATCAGTTTCTCTCTCTAAGGAGAAATGTTTTCTGCATTGTGGCATTGACAGATAGAGGCTCTCATCAGCTGTGTTCATAAATTCATGATAAAATTAGTTTAGAGTTATGAAATGGCCTGTTCCATTCTCTTCATTTTTATTTTTTCTATCAAAAGGAAGATTTGCTATTTGGTTAGAAGGGCAGGCTGAGTTTGTTTGATTCTTTGCTGGAACATGAAATGACACTTGGTCATTGCCCCCATGTGATTATTCACTTTCAGATAAGAAGACATTTATCTGTTATGTAGCTCATGCTACACTAAAGCATTTTAGGTAAGACAATTTGGTATATATAAACTGTGTTTTGAAATAATCATTTGTTTTGAGGATTCCATTTCTGAAATAACGTTGATAACCTCATGTTTAGACATCTAATGGACATCTATTTTTAAATAAATTCATGCTTTATTATATTTCTTTATGTTTCTACGTGTGTGTTTCTATGTGTGTGTGGTGTGTGGCTGTGTATTCATATGTATAAGGGTGCATGTGGGGGCAGGGTGGGGGTGTGGAGGCAGAGGTTGAGGTTGAGCTGTCTGTATTATTCTTATTTTTGAAAAACAGATTTATTGTCAATAGATACATTGTATGAGCAAATGTTGTGATGGTACCCCCATTTTCCTCCTCCCTGTCCCCAACCTTCTGGAGGTTCTCCTCAGCACATAGTATTCTTTGAGACAATTTTGCTGAACCCAGAGGTCACCAGTTTACCTAAACTAACTAGCCAGCCAGCTCTAGGGATCTTTTTGTCTCTGCCTCTCCAGTATTGAGATTACAAGTTAGCAGTACCATGACAGACTTGTATGAGTGTAGTAAGGATTTGAACTCAGGTCCTCATGCCTGTTTAGCAAGCATTTTACCCAATGAATTGTCTACCAGTCCACACTGTGACTTCTTATGAAGTTATTTCATAATACTAAATAAAGAAATCCCGGTGGGGGTTGGAGAGATAGCTCAGTGGTTGAAGGCTTTTGCTTGCAAAGCCTGACTGTCCAGGTTCAATTCCCCAGTACTCACGTAAAGCCACATGTGTCTGGAGTTTGTTTACAGCATCAAGAGGCCCTGGTGCACCCATATTCTCTCTCCCTCTCTCTCTCTTTCTCTTTCTCTCTCTCTGATTGTCTTTTTCTCTCAAATAAAAAATACTTTAAAAAGAAATCATGGACATAATGGTTTAATTATATGTATTTTCCAAATCTATTACTGTTTGATCCAAGGACTTTTGTTTTCTGTTATTATTGCTTTCCTTTTTCTGAAACAGAAACTTGTCATTTAGCCCAGGCTAGCCTTGAGCTTTTGATCTACCTTCCTCAAGCTCCTGAGTTCTAGGATTATAGGCATATACCCTCATGCAACCATAGACTTTTATATCTAATCAAGGAATCTTTCAATATCCTACTTAGAAATTATCTGAAGGTAGTATTTCCCTGTATTTTCACTGACAATTTCTCCTATACAAATGCATTTTAATGACATATTTGAAAAATCTTGAGCTGGGGGTGGTGGTGCATGCCTTTAATCCCCACACTGGGAGGCAGAGGTAGAAGGATCACGTGAGTTAGAGACCAACCTGAGACTACATAGTGAATTCCAGATCATCCTGAACTAGAGCAAGACCCTACCTCAAAACCCCAAACCAAACTGTCATGGTTTGATCCAGGTGTCCCCCACAAACAAATGAATGTGTTCTGGGTAATTGATCCTCAGCTGATGGTAGTTTGGATTTTACAACCTCGATGGAGCTGTGTTGTTGGGGGGGGCTTTGGGGGGTTATAAGCCAGCTCCCCCTTGCCAGTGTTTGGCACACCTTCCTGCTGCTGTTTGCAGTGCTGTGGCAGAGGTGATGTCCACCCCTCTGCTCATGCCATCATTTTCCCTGCCAGGATGGAGTTTCCCTTCAAGTCTGTAAGCCAAATAAACCCTTTCCTCCACAAGCCACTTTTGTTTGGGTTCTTTCAGTGCAGCAACTAGAAAGCTGACCACAACACAAACCAAAACAAAGCAAAACAAAAAAATGTAATTCTTGGGCTGGAGAAATGGATTAGCAGTTAAAGCATTTGCATGCAGAGCCTAACAACCCTGGTTTGATTCCCCAGCAAACATGAAAATCCAGATGCAGAGTGTTGCATGCGTCTGAAGTTCATTTGCAGTGTCTAGAGCCCCTGGCATGCTTATTTTCTCTGTCTTTCTGTTTGCAAATAAGTCAATAAAAGTATTTAAAAAATCTTTTATACATATATTCTAATTGTAATTTTTGTATCTCTTATATTTTCCATTTGCACTGTTTTTTTGAGATAAAGTCTATATAGCTCAGGCTGGCTGCAAACTCAGTCCTTCCATTACATCCTCCTAAATGCTGGGATTTTAAGATGTATCATCACGACTGGAACACTTTGTATAATTATAATTTTACATGTGACTCTGTATTTTTCTCTGTCCTCACAGCTCCCCGTGGTGGTTTGTATTAGATATTCCCCATAAACTCATGTGTTTTGACTGCTTGGTTTCCAGCTGTTGGCAATTTGGGAGGTGGAGTCTTGCTGGAGGAGGTGTGTTGCTGGGAATAGGCTTAGAGGTGTTCTAGCCGCTTCCCCTTGCCAGAATGCAGCTCACTCTCCTGCTGCTTGATACTTGTTGCTTGTTGCTGTGGCAGAGGTGCTGTCAACTCTCTGCTCACACCATCTTTTCTGTGCCATCATTAGCTTCTCCTTGAGACTATAAACCAAAATAAACCTGTTCTTCCCATCAGCTGCTTTTGGTCGGTTGTTTCGTTTCAGCAACATGACAGTTACCTCAACACTCCCCCATTATTTCTGTCTGCACATATATAGTTTACCATTTCAATCCTTTTAAGTATATTTTCATAGTTGTGCAATAGATGGCAGAACTTTTTGCAATAGATGTTCTAAAACACAGACTAGTTTTGATTTTACTTTTATTTTGGTGCTGGAGATTAATTCCAGGGCTTCATGCATGCTGAGCATACCACTAAGCTACATCCCAGCCGCCTTAAAATTTTTTTGAGATAGATGTTATGTTCTTTAATAGATTTTTATATTTTATGAGTACATTTCTATTTCCAGGCTTGTTCTATTTGTGATATTTCAATTTACGATGCTGTTTTTATAGTTTAGGTTCATTGCAAAATTGAACAGAAGGTATAGGGATTCTTCAAGTTGTCTCTGCCTCACATATTCATTATCTCTTTACTCATAATTTTGCATTTTCTAGAAATTTGGTTAGTTGGAGCTATTAAAAATTTTTCCATGTTGTTTCATGGCTTGATGGGCTATTTTTTTTTTAGTATGGACATTCCATTGTCTGTATGTACTGTAGTTTATCCAATATGAATCACTTTTTTTTCAAAAAATTATTTATCTGTGAGCAGAGAGTATGGGTATATCAGGGCCTCCTGTCACTGCAAAGGACCTCCAGGTGCATATAGTCACTTTGTGCACCTGCTTCATATGGGTCCCTGGGAATTGAACTTGGACTGGCAGGCTTTGCAAGCACCTTTAACTTCTGATCCATCTCCCCACCCCCACCAATGAAGAACTCGTGAGTACTTCCTGTGTTTGGCAGTTGTAACTGCTTTAAATATCTTTGTTCACTGTGTATGTGGAATAAGCTTTCTCTGTTTTGTTTTTTCAAGACAGAGCCTCACTATGTAGTTCAGAATGGCCTTCAACTTGCTATGTATGCCAGGCTAACCTTGAACTTTCCATCCTCTTGACTTGACCTTTTGATACTGATAAACATGTGTCAGCATCATCATTTGTTTATTTCAAGGGTATGCCATATTATTTATGGATTTTTGCATGTTATGAGGATATTTCTATTTTTCAAACATTATTTTACTTGTGGTATTTCAATTTATGGTGCTGCCCAACTTTGGACATGTGTTTGGACATGTGGATAAACACTGAGGAGCACATTGCTAGGTCATGTGTTTTATAAGAAACTGTTGAACTGTTTTCCATAGCGGCTTGTATTTTTCATTCTCATCAGTCAGGAACAAGATTTCCTGTCACTCCACATCCTCACCAGCATTTGATGCTGTCTATGCTTTGGATTTTGATCGCATCAAGGTGTGTGCATACAACTTTTTTTGTAAGAACCTGTCCTTTTACTCCACTACGGCTCCCTTGCTCCTGTTTTCTTCTTGAAGACATCACTGGACTCTTTTGTTGACTTGTTGTCTCTGTCAGTAAGTTCCTTGAGGGGTCTCACTGCAACCTCTCTTGTGTCTGGATGATAACACTGGTAAAGAAAGTTCCATTGAACTGAACATGCGAGAGGTCAAAGATCCAAAAAAAAAAAAAATCAGGATCAGTTTCAGTTACTTGCATGTCATAATTAGTATTAACAGTGCAGACATAGTACTAGAATGAAACTAGGAAAATCAGGAAATAGGGAGGGAGGGAAGGAAGGGCTACTTGACAAGTCAAGGGTCAGCAAAAAGAAATGAAGAAGAAAGGAAGGAAGGAAAGAAGGAAGGAAGGAAGGAAGGAAGGAAGAAGGGGTTGGAAAAGTCTATGTACTTTGGGCAGTAAATCTCAGGGCCAGAATTGGGATGGCCCCCCATAGTTAGCTGGGGGCCAGGAAGACCCATGTAGTCCCCAAATTAATACAGGATATTGCCAAAACACTTGGTTACTTACAAGATCTAAAAGGTGAGACCCTATTGCTGTAGACACCATAGGCTGTGGCCTCAGGATACCAAGCGACCATGGTGGAACTGAGAGGGGAGTCAGTCCTCCCCCATCCCCCACTAGCCCACATAGTGCTGGCAAGTGCCATGAAGGCATCTGGAGAATAATTGTCACCAATAGAGTAAATAACCCACCAAGAAAGACCCTCAGCAGAATTGGGGCAGGGGAGAGGGGATATAAGAGTACAACCTTTGTATAAAAATCAATTAAAAATGAAATGAAAAAAAATCAAAGCTTCAAGAACTCTCCCTCACCCGAGTGGGTGATCATTCCAGAAGAGAAGCTGTTCATCAACTCGAAGGGAAAACCATCTCCCAACCCATGCCTCGAACCTGGTTCCTTCTTTTCTCCTGATGTAGTGAGGGAGGTAGGGCAGGATGGAGCGGCAAGCCCACCTACTGTCAGCTCAGGGCTGCCCTGCTTCACAGCCATTGGACGGCAGTGCTCAGAACATTTCCCTCCTAATAAGGAGATTTCTTATTAGCTGATTCTGCTCAGACCTCTAAGGGATGCTGGTATCTGACCTCCAGACCTAGGCTATTAATATACCATGAAAAAATAACCTGGGAAGACAAGAGAGGCTTATTGGTAAATATTTGGTTCACCTTTCTGAGAGACATATTTTTAAACT
>PVHP010042370.1:0-15032 GCA_004024765.1 Zapus hudsonius
CACACCAGCTAATTACTTTTAAACTCAAATTTGCTCAAGTTTCCAGGACATGGGCAGAACACAGTCAGCCTCTTCACCAGAACATTACACAAATTGCTTCTTGCCCATTCCAAACAAACTCCTTTATTTCCCCGCTGAAACCCCATAAGCCAAGCCATTCATCCAGAAGGCCCTTCAAGCTCAATTTAAGGTCTCTATTGACTGAAGTTTTAGAACCTTTCACCCTCCTCTCACAAATCACTTCCAAAGGACCAAAAGCAGAATGGTCACGTTCCACATAGCAATGACCCTACTGTTGTTACCAATTTTCTGTTGCAGTTACCTTCTCACTGCTGGGGAAAAATGCCTGTCTAAAAGTAGTGGAGGCAGGAAAGAGTCTATTTCATCTTACAGTTTTGCAGGGAAGTTTCTTCACGATGAGGAAAACATGACAGGTCTTAGCAGGAAGCCTGGGCCACATCTTGTCCCAGCAGCAAAGGAAGGAAGCAGTCCCAGTGAGCTAGCTAGTGAACACCTGGTAGGGACAGAATTATAAACCTGAAGGGCCACCTGCAGTAAAACATATCCCCTAGCAAGGCTTCACTAGCTGGGAATTGAGTTTGATGGTTAATCACAAACATATGAGATAATGGAGGACATTTCACATTCAAGGTACCACAACACCAGAAATATTTTTCCTCTGGCCTCTACACACACACACACACACACACACACACACACACACACACACACACACACACACACACAAATTCCCATTCACACATGCATACAATATGCATAGTAACAATTTATTTTTATTTTTTTATTTTTTAATGTTTTTATTGGCTTAAAATTACATATATTAACACAACAATACGCTCAGCATCATAGCTTCTTAGATAAAGCCATTGAATCCATGGTGACATTTCCTCTTATGCATTAATTATTCCCCCCCCATGACTCTTACATTCTTTCTGCCCCCTCTTCCGCAAATTTCCCTGAGTCATAGTGGGTGAGTTTATATTTTGCATAGTTATTAGGTTTTTAAGAGTCTGTAGATTTCACTAACCATAGGTCCTCAGAAAGGCTACACCCTCCAAATGCTCACCAACCTAGCATTATTTGTCTCAATTGACCAATAATGATCTCAGACTCCGCTGGAGACTCTGTATTTTTCAAAAAGCAATGAGAACTGGGACAACCGAACTCCACCAAAGGGACATGACTTGACGTGCGACACCCAAGCAGGAGACCATTCACCTCAAACTCACCACTTAGAGCCCTAACACAACCTCTAAGGAAGTGAGATGGCGAGCAAAAGAGCTATTCCCACAGCAAGGCAGATAATCTGGGGAAGGACAATAGAGAGAGGCACCAAGGATGCCCAAAATTGTCCAAAATATAAATAATGATTTTTAAAAAGCCATGTTACTTTCATATGATTTGGTTCAGTGCTATAAAATCATATTTTACCTCAATAAATTTCTATAGAGCTATATTCCATTTGGTAGTGAAAATACATAGATTGGTAAAATGCAATACACTTTATTTTAGATAGAGTTTAGTGAATGTATAAAGGAGTGACTTAAGCAATAAGTATTTACAGGAGCAGAAATAGGTCATGGTGCATAGAATTCACTTTTTGAAATCCATTCATTTCCTGCCACGTTCCTCCTCTCCTTTGCCATCTCTGCAACATCCAGCAACCCGATCAGAAGAGACCAGAAAAAGGTCATACCTTTCCCTTCATGGATAGAACTTATAAATTGCACTAGCCCCTAGTCAAACGTGGATTTTGATGATGTGAAATATAGCTAGTATATATTGAGATGTATATGTTTGAAATACAAGGTATTTTAGTAGAATATAAAATATATCACTGATATTTTAACACTGATTATATGCTGCAATGGTAAGAGTAGAAATATATCCTTAATGTTATTCATACCTCTTTTTACTAGTTTAGTGTGGTTACCATAAAAACTTAAAATACACACATGACTTTAATTCTATGACTTATGAGGTCATAATGGTTTAAACATTTGTCACTAGAAGAGAATTGCAAGTCTCATAAGAGACTGAAAGAAAAAAATTCCATATTTATTTTGGAAATAAACATGGCTTCTGAAAGCAAGGGGCACTGTTTCTGTGATTGAAAAGGAGTGTAGTGGTTGGGAGGGGACAGCAGCATTGTCAACTCAGGACTCTCTCCAGATAGGACAGGTGTATCAGAGCAGAAATAAGGTCACGTGTGACGGTTTCAGACAAGCTCCATAGATGTTCTCCCCTTGATTGGGAAGTGTCTCTAGCCAGAGCTCAAACCTAGATGCTAAAACTGGTTGGTTAGGTATAGACCAATCAGCTGTCTCTCTGGTTTACCAGATGGAGGTTTTAAAAAGGTCATTGAAACAAAGTCAAGTCTCTTCTTCTCCCCTGGTGTCCTAGAAGGAGGACTTCTGATTTTTCAGGCCTTAGGAAAGTAAGGCCTTCTCCTCACCCCAGCCATGGCAGGGGCTCAAGATTTTTTTCCCACATGAACCTTTTTTCTCATGATGGGAGCCTTCTGTTATCTTTCCCTTTCCTGCCTGTTTAGTTAAACAGCATACATTTTGGCTAAACCTCTCCCACATGTTCTCCCCACATTGGTGACTGGAGAACTCTGTAACTCCCCATTTTCCTTAAATAAAGTCTCCCACTGTACCTTAATATCTGGTTGTCTATGATTTTAATTCTTTAACTTTGTAGACAAGATTCAGGTGCTCCTTACATTTTGAGGTGCTTTGAATTTTTGCTGGGTGTCATCTAAATTCTAACCCCTATCTCAGCCCCTACAATGTTTTTGAAATAGACATTGTTGAGTAAAACTTTGTATGTCTGAACTCCTGTAAGTCAAATAGTGACTTCACTTCGTTGTGATATTTTGCATGGAATTTTGTAGAAAAGATAGCTAAGGACCGGCAATTGTACCTTCTGGTACTTTCTTCTCATATTAACAGCTAATTTTTCCAAGTTCACGACTTTATAGCTGTAGGGCAGCCAACAGCCTGCACAGTTGCTCACTGGTTTTCTTACCATGGTCCTGTGGTATATAGGGCTCCAGGAGCCAGCATAAAAATAGTGGCTAATGGTCTTGCTGTAAATAATATATTGTTCTTTCTTTCTGATCTCAAAGTTTTGTGCCTTCTAATACCATCTATGAATGTGAAGCAGATGGTTTTGTTAGCTTGCAGGCAGCATAAAGCTCAGAGTCTATGACATTCCAGACGAGTTTCCACCATTTGTCCATGTTATATTATGTGACTTCAGCCAGCATTAACCTATCTAATAATGCAAATGTTGAGAGCACAGCTTTAAAGGCTAGGCAGTTCTGACATATTCACTGTGCTATATGTACAAATTACTTAATTGTTTGTACTCCATTTTCTCCACATCTGAAATGAAATCCTACATCATAAATTCATCATAAAGATTACATGAGATAAATTTATTTAAAAGCTAAGAAGAGTACCAGGATTATGGTTTTTACTCAATTAATGTTATCACTACCAATTAGATGAGAAATTAAAGCTAAATGCAATAAATGCAAAATCTCATTGAGCCAAACCGACAGCAATTTGTTTTGTATGGTTAATCACAAATGGCTGACAAAATGCAAAGAGCCTATTGCGTGAATGCAGCAGGATTACTCCTAAGTGTGCAAATGCATATGTTGCCAAATCGAGGTTCCTAATTACATTCAAGAGCAATGCTTATCAGCTGGAGGTTAGCGTTCAGAAATGCGATTTAGTTACTGAGGGATAGATAGGAAGTGTAGTCCAAGGAGGAGCATTAATGAGTCTCCTGCTTTTTTGTCCAGCTGTCTAAATTTTTTAGAACTTGCTCACTGTATCGGTCGCATTTCACTTGCTTTGAGGTAATAGTGTCATAGTACTTCATTTTCACATTGTTAAGGTTCACTCTAGGACTTCTTAAACAATTTCGTACCAACAATATACAATGCTCCTCGACAATGTGACTTCATGGGTCAGAAGCAGCAGGCCTTTCCTTTTTTTCTGCATCACTACGAAGCTTAGCACACAGAGGGAAGCACATGTGATTAATTCAGGAAATGACTGACAGATAATTATTTTTAATCAGAGATTCTGATTATGTTACATGGAAACGGAAGCATTCAGTTATTTTTGTGTGTGTGTTGAATTCAATATGTAGTTGAGGTTGACCTTGACCTTCTGATACTCTTGTCTTTGCCTTCCCAGTGCTGGCATTCTAGGCATATGCTGCTATCCCCAGTTTCTGCAGTAGAGCACTGGGATCAAACTCAGGGGCTTGTGAATGGTAGGCCAGCACTTTAAACTGAGTTAGATTCCTAGCCCTCCAAAACGTAAGAACGCTAGAATATGTTGTCCATTAACTCAAATGGATGGTCAGCAAGGGTATGGAGAAAAAAAAATGAAACAAAATTCTTTTCTTCAGTTTTTCAGTTGTCAGCAAAACAGTCCTGGTGCCGTTCTTGCAGTCTGCCCTGCGCTCTCACAAGTCTCAGTTACTGCTACCAGATACTTCACTCCTTGAGAGCTGTGATTCATCACATCTGTAACCATTAGCAGATGAAAATAAAGGATACAGGTTTTTTTGGGGTGTGATATATGTGAGCCTCTTCCATTTGGGACTGCATTAATTACTTTCTTATTGCTGGGACAAAACACCAGCCGAGAAGCAATGTAAGCAAAGAAAGTCTTATTTCAGTTGATAGGTTCAGGTTGTAATCTATGAAGTTGTGGAAGGCATGGTGGCCATTGGTCACATTTTCCACAGTGAGGAAGCCTAGAGTGGTGAATGCTGCTGCTCAGCCAGCTCTCTCCTGTTCATAGACCTCAGGACCGCAGCCCTTGGAATGGTGCTGCCTGCAGTTAGGTTGGGTCTTCCCTTCAATCCCCTGGCAGGCATTCTTAGAGACCCACTTCTTTGGCAATTTGGGGTCTTTTCCCAACTGCAATCAATAGAAATCATCATAATGACTTTATCAAGAGCAGGTAATTAGGTGGTTCTGATCTGAAAACAAATGGTAAACAATCCCAGTGCATACAATTCCCAAATTAGGGACCCATTTCCTAACCTTAAGGCTTTTATGTTTTGAATAACCTTTACATGCAGGTCTCTAAGGGTTTCTATCTCTGTTTATAAACAATTATCCTGTAACTGCATGTTGTCCATTATTTTTCCATTACAGCCTTTGGCACATTTCTCCTAAAGTTTTAAATTCCTTACCAGAAATGCCACAGCTCAGCCTGCTTCTGCTTCTTGCTGTGTCCTTTCAGATTGGATCCCTGCTGCTATAGCATGCCTCAGGAGGAGTAACTGACACCAAGCAGAAGAATTGACAGGGGACAGGTCTCCGCTCTGGAGATTGGGTGTCTATTTGGACAAGGGTTTAATGTTTGTTATAGCTTGATATGCCAGAAGCTAACATAGTCCTTATTTTCGTTTTTAGTCTCCCTTATGTTCATTCTCCTACATAATCCTTATTAATAGAGTCTGAAACTTTTAGTTCTCTCAAACATACAGCCTTCTGGTTCATGTGGCAGTGAGGTGTAGAGAAGGCAAGCACCATAGTACTCAGTGCCTGGTGAGCTGCAGCCCAGGCACGTGGAGCCTTCAGCAATAGAGTTTTACCATCTAGTTCTGGTGGGCAACCAAGAGCTTTGGCAGGAGGGCTTCCCTGGGCAACAGCTTGCTGGAAAATTTCTCACTGATAACATTGATATTTTTCTAAAACAATACATGGCTTCTGGCTAAATATTATTCACCTCCATGGGATACTTCTGCCCAAACACTATCTATCTATCTATCTATCTATCTATCTATCTATCTATCTATCTATCTATCTATCTATCTATCTATCATCTACCTATCTATCTATCTATCATCTGTCGATTGACTGATCGATTTCCCTCTCTCTCTATCATCTATCTGTCTATCTATCATCTATATATCTATCTATGTATCTATCTATCATCTATCTATCTATCTATATCTATCTATCTATGTATCTATGTATCTATATCTATCACCTATTGATTGACTGATCGATCTCCCTCTCTATCATCTATCTATCTATGTATCTATCTATCATCTATCTATGTATCTATGTATGTATGTATCTATCTATCATCTATCGATTGATGATTGATCTCCCTCTCTATTATCTATCAATTGATTGATCGATCTCCCTCCCTCCCTCCCTCCCTCCCTATCTATCTATCTATCTATCTATCTATCTATCTATCTATCTATCTATCTATCTATCTATCTAATCTACCTATCTATCATCTATTGATTGATTGATCTCCCTATCTCCCTATCTATCTATCTATCTATCATCTGTCTATATCATCCATCATCTACCTATCTATCATCTATTTATGTATAATCTATCTATAATTATTGCTAGTAAATAAGTAAGTTTCCATATGACTTATTTATAAATCTTTAATTTTGATTAACCATCTTCCCACCCCTACACTCCTTCACCCCCCAGGTCTTCCCCTAAGTATTTTGCCCTTCTCCTCACATTTCCACTATACTCTTTTCTTAAGCTCTGCTTCCCTTCTCTCCCTCATAGCTCTTTCTAGCTTCCTGGTCTCTACTATTGATTTTTATTCCAAGTCACATACCACCTTAAGCATTTGAAGCTAGGGGGCCACCTATGAGAGAGAACATGTGGCATTTGTCTGAGTCTGGGTCACCTCACTTAATATAATTTTCCAAATTAATTCATTTTCCTATAAATTTTATAATTTAATTTTTAACAGCTGCATAAAACTCCATTGTTTAAATATACCACATCTTGATTCTCCATTCATCAGTTGAAGGGCATCAAGGCTGGTTCCATTTTCATTTTCCTTTCTGTGTTGAGTATTTTTTTTGTCTTGTTTTGGTGATAAGTATATGAATTACCTCTCGTTGCTAGGAAAAATACCTGACAAGAATCTGTCTAGGGGAGGAAGTGTTTACTCCAGTTTACAGCCAAAGGTCTGTCCATCATGGCAGAGGGAACTCCAGGAAGCCCTCAGTGAGGAAACAGAGCAATGAATACTGCTGCTCAGCCAGCTGTCTCCTCATTGCATTATCCAGGATCCTGACCCATTGAACCCACAGTTACTTTAAGGTTGGTCTCCCACTTCCAATAGTCTAATTAAGATAATACTTACAGGCATACCCAGAAGGAAACATAATCCAGGGAATCCCTTACAGGTGATCCTAGATCCTGTCAAGTTACAGTTCAGACAAACCGTCACAATGCAGTTCACAGTTTTCAAGCTCTTTATATAAAGGAGAAGTCAGAATTCTGCAAGTGGGGTATGGTGGCTCACACCTTTAATCCCAAGCATTTAGGAGGCACAGGTAGCAGGATCTCTGAGAGTTTGAGGCCTGAGAGCACATAGTGAATTCCAGGTTAGCCTGGGCTAGAGTGAGACCCCTACCTTGAAAAACAAAAGAATTCTGCAAGTGAAGCCTTTTCTTCTCATTCTCAATACGTGTGCAAATGCTCCTGGCTGTGCCCATGAAAGAAGTTGGCTGAGGGTTTAGCTGTTAGAAGACCACACAATAAATCCAAGCTGACAAAGGAACACAGTCACACTGCCTGTTTGAAGCCAGGTTCCAGGATGATCATGTCAAGGTCATGGCCCTTGAAACCTCTCCGGAATGACACATAAGTCTGAGCTCCTGCAAAATAAGACATGTAGATGAAATATGGGAAATATCATACTTCTCTTCATTCAGTGTTTTCACCATCATTTGGTCTTGATTGTTTTCATTCATTCATTTTTAGGAAGCTTTTTGCAGTCCTCCCAAGGCCAAAACAGGACACGGGCAGATATTTTTTTGAACTGAGCTGAGTACTAATTACCTTGCTATTGACATGGAGGAATGAAGTTTAAAAGTAGATGCATTAAACAGCTGCATTTCCTATAACTGAGACCTTGAGAAAAATGCCTGCCTGGCTGTTTTGTGATCAATAGTAGGTAGATACGTTATGCCTAACATTGCCTTTGGCATAATACAGACACAGAAATGGTGACACAATTTCTGCTTTAATAAGGGTTTCCATCTGGGCTGAGGAGACAGGCCTGATGACTAGACCAGTGTTCTTAGATTGGATGCCAAAAAGGAAAAAAAAATCACCTTGTTCAGAATGTAGATTGTTGGGTGATTCTTACACAAGGGCTCCCAGACCAGGATAGGACACACTGTGGACTTCCTGAATGACAAGCAATCACGGCTACCTATTCTAATGTCTGTAGGCGTTCAGCCAGCATGCATGAATGTGAAAGAAATGAGACAATTAGACTACGAGAGAAAAATACATCCTCCAGCGAGTTGCGCTGCATAAAGTCTAAGCTGGCAGGATTTTAGATGAAAGACCTTGGAATGGGCCAGCATAGTCAATGAAGGCATCGGGCAGTCAGCATTTGAGTCACAGCATCAGGAAGGAAACTGCACAGCTTTTGTACTCAGACAACTTTGGATTTGAATTACAGACCCATCACTTAGTAGCTATTTAACTTCTCCTAGCTTTTATTTTCTGATCTGTTAAAAAAGGAGGTTCCTAGGAACTACTTTGCAATTCTATTCTGAGGATTAAATAAGAGTCTGCTCAGTGCCTGGCTCGGTGCATTCGTTCAGTCTGTGCCAACCATCACTCCCCAAAGAATGGGCTATATTTGGATAGGGTTATACAGTGTTAGATCTACAATGGGTGCTGGAGATCATCATTCAGCTGGTGTTCTATGTTTGTGTTATTTGTTGCTCAAATTGCCCATTTACTTGCACTTCAGATATAACTATGATAAAATGAGGGTACTCCAGGACACAGAAATTTAGAAACAGAACTCAAGTCTGAGCAGGACAAGGAGAGACTGTTCGTGGTATGAATTTTTGATTACAATGATTAACTAGATCTTCCTAAAAGGATATATTTTTCTTCAGAAGAAAATGAGTCCCGGAGGTCTGGGAGCTTCAGAAGCGGTATTCTGACAGCCTCTATTTCCACTTACCTCCTGAGATTTCCTCATGTCTCGCCTACAGTGGAGGTGTATGCTTCAAGACAAGAGAAAGTGAGAACTGACCTGAGTGTCTGCCCTGGAGATTTGGCTATTATTCTGCACACAGGATTTACCAGGAAAATATTATCACAAATGAAAATGAAGAAGTTCACTTGAAATTTTTCTATAGGTAAAATCTAAGAGGTCAAAGACATGTATGGCGGTGTATCCCTGGAATTCCAGCAGTTGGAAGGTGAAGTAAGGAGAATCAAGAATTCAAAGCAAGTCTCAGCTGCATATTGAGTTTGAGGACAGCCTGGTCTAAATGAGACCCCACGTCAAAAACAAAAGCCCATAAAAAAGCTAAGATGAAATCTAAAGGGTAGTAGATTCAATTTCATAAAAAAGGGGGCTGACAAATAGTACATGATGCCATGCTTATTTCAAACACGGAATCCAGCCTGTTCTGACTGGATTCAGATTCTCCTCCTGCTGGGTCTGCTGAGCCTATCATTGAGTGTGTGAAGCTCCTAATACACACTGAGGATTCATGGGTTCACGCTTCCCCTTTTCTCTTGGTTTCGCCAGGACCACCAGCTGATCAGCAGGGACACCAGAGCTTATGTCGGTGAGATTTCCCATATTTTTCCTCTATCTGGTCTCTACCAGTAAAACAGTTCTATCTCCTGTTCCCCAGGCTCTGTGCTCAGGAATGCTGGGTTGTCTTTGCTTCTCAGGATAATTCCTCCTCCTGTTTCAAGCTTGGAGATCTTTTCTCTCGCTGGAATACTCTCCTGGGCACTTCACTCCTCTCTCACAGGCCACTGGCTAAATATTGAAGAAGCTCTTTGTCACATTAGGATCAGCCAGGCATTTTCTCCAGCATTTGAAAATCCCCGACTGAAGCTCCTCTCCCTGGCATCTTCCTATTCTTAGGAAGAGCAAGGAAAACTGGGAGCTGCAAGTAGACATCTTGATCTGACTGTTTCTTTCCATTAAGCAACAGGGCACAGCTCATATTTATTAATGTCTTCTTTTATATCTTGTGGGTATTTTTAGCATAATTAAAAACTTCAATCCTAGTTTTTAATCTTTATTAAATTTTTAATGAAATCTTTGTTTCTGTCTTTATATGTGTGTGTGTGAAAATATATAGAGAGAAGCTTTACAGCATGGTGACTCATACCTAACTACCCAACACTCAAGAAGATGAGACAAGAGGAACCTCCCAAGTTCAAGGGCAGCCTGGACTACAAATAAGAGACCTCTTTGTCTCAAAAAAAAATCAGGGATGAGAGAGAGAGAGAGAGAGAGAGGGAGAGAGAGAGAGAGAGAGAGAGAGAGAGAGAGAGAGAGAGAGAGAGAGAGAGAGAGAGAGAGAGTCAAATCTAGTTTCTTTGGCCAGCCTAAACATTGACTAACCTACCTTGAGATCAGAAATAAAGATTACTTTTTTCTCTGATATATTTGTTTGGGTTATCATTTTATTTTAAGAGTCATGGATAGTACTAATAGTATTTTAACACTGCATATTTTAAGGATTAAAAAATTCATTTATTGAGCCATCCACACTGGCTGCAGAAATGTGCTGTTTTACTAATTTCATAATCATTATTTATGCTACACTTCCCTCAGTAACATTTTTGTAATTCTGTGGATTTTTCCATTTTTTGAGTAATCATTTTTCTGGGGTGGCTCACTTAGGGAAAGCTCTTCCCTCCATATGTGAAAATGACTGTTCTCCACTCACAGTAATGGTAGGATGCGAGATCCCCTCCCAGATAATGTTGCACATTTGCTATCATCCTGCATTTAACTCTGTAAGCCTTGCTCGGTGGCACCTTCTTCACCCTTTATCTCCTGCTCTAAGGATGCTTGTGAATCACTTCTCGTGTCTTCCATACCCTCCCTCCATCTTTCATCCAGCATCTCTCCTTAGCTCAAGGGAGAGACCTTCCATCGCTCCTGTGCTCTAGGGACCTTGTCATTGTTTATGGCTTTTACTCACCCATAGACAAAGGTCTCCTGAGCTCTCTAGCTTTCTGAGAGTCCTGTGCCCCCTATGTTCATTCATTGCTTTGAGACATAGGAGACTCTTTCCTCTAGGAGAGAATGTTGATATTTGCGGGAAATAGTTCACAAAGCCTTCTAACTTCAGGAAGAATGTTCAGAGCTTTGTTTACCCTTCTGCTCCTCTGGAATCTGAATTTGTCAGGCATTGCCTGTGAATGTAATTTGTTCAGACATGGTCATCTGAACTTTCAGTCCGAGAGGAAATACAAATGGAAGTTTGATGGTGGGTAGTTTCAGTTTCTATGCTGATTGACAGAGTCACAAAGGAGGATGAGAAATGGAGACGACACCTTTTAAAAAAATTAATATCGGGCTGAAGAGATGGCTTAGCGGTTAAGACGGTTGCCTGCAATGCAGAAGGACATGAATTTGATTCCCCAGTGCCCATCTAAAGCTGTGGGAATCCTGCTGAGGGGCACAGAGACCATAGGGTTAAAGGAAAGTTGAGGCTGGCCTGAAACCCTGATAATCTCATCCTTATTTGAGATTGAGACCGGCAGGAGCTTTGGCCATTAAAGTCTCCTTCTTTTATCCTAAAAACTCCAGCGCCCTGGTAGGCCTCAACAAACCCTGATAAGCCCAGACACTTCAAGGCCCGAGTTTACTGGAGCTCATATACCCCAGCTGTAATAACAAGCCTGGACAATAATAGTTTAAAGGTCGCAGATCCTCTGCAGCCACTGCCATCTGTTATGTTACATGCCTAACGGTACATAACTCTTGCCACTTGGGGCTGAGAAAGCCCCCCCCAACTTATCTATACAAACTAGGCATCCACAGGTTACTGGCCCCTGCCAATCCCTTCATGAAACGTCCACAGGCTACCCTGCCCCTACCCATCCCTTATTCCACTTATGCCACTTATTCCCCTACCTCTGTTTTTTCCTCTATATAAACATCTTTTTTCTGCATGATAAATTAGCTGTTTACTGCAACTGTCTCCTGGGTGACTATGCCCATTGGCTCACTGCTGTCTCAAGACTCTGTCCACCCAGCCATGTGGATGAACTGGGGTGTTAGCATACAATGACCCCCCCCAAGGAATCCATGAACCACATAAAGCCAGATGCACAAGAGGGCGTATACATCTTGAGTTCATTTGTAGTGGCTGGAGCCCATTCTCTCTCTCTCTCTCTCTCTCTCTCTCTCTCTCTCTCTCTCTCTCATAAATAAGTAAAATATTTTTAAAAATAAAAATTTAATATCTTTATTATGAATAATTATATACATTGTATAAGCAAATCTTGTGTGATGCTTTGAGAGCACCTGAGCTGGGAAATCCAGATTCTCCTTCCTAAGTACCTGGTGGCCTGCCTGCATTCCCTTTCTGCCTGCCTTCTCTGCCTGTCTACCTGCCTCCCTCCCTGCCTGCCTGCCTTCCCTGCCTGCCTCTAAGTGCTTCTGCATTGGAGTCCACATAATGGTCTACACCTCTATCACACTGTGCATTCCAAGTGGATGATGCCAACTAGTACTTTACTTATTGAAGCCATTCTTAAGATCCACTTACTGACTTCTACCTCCTTCTCTAGTTCACAATCTTACTCCAAGCTTCACTTTGGAGAATTTACAGTTGTCTCTTCCTGCTTCTGAGAATGTCAGTGGTTCTAGAGAGAAAGTTGCTCTCAGGAAATGGACCATGTGAGATTTCACCACTGGGTTGAATGCTCTTTTTACCTTGGAGCTGGCTGGAGTTCATCAGGGCACAGGTTCTTCAATAGCACTTTCTGCATCTCCGTTTCTGCTATCAGCTCTGTGTATTGTCTTTATGAAGGGGAGTATGGAAGCTCCTTTGTGCCAGGCACGTCACCTTGACAGCTGTTTGTGGATATAAGCACCACACCACTGTTGCTTCACGGCTTACCCATTGTTCCAAAAGTCTACCACTCTTATGGGCAAAGGTGCTCTTGGTGCAGGCATCCATGACTGTACCAGGGTTTTATTTTTTAATTTTTTCTGTAGCTTAGTTATTTCAGTTGAAAACAGAAGACAATTGGAATCATATCCTATAGAAAAACAAAGGACAAAGAGAGAACTTGGCAGTCATAAAGCTGAATAGGTGAACATATACTGGCTTGCAAGGTTTGACTTGGGGTTCAAATGATGCCACCACGTGACCTTGGTTCTGTAGTGGGTTTGTATGCGGGTCCAGAGTGGTGAATTCTGTAGGTTTTGGTTTTCTTCTTCTTTTCTTCTTCTTTTTTTTTTGATCTTAAATATATATTTATTGTCCATAATGTGTTACATTATTCAATGGGCAAACAATGAGTTGTTATCCCCAATTCCCCAATGCCCCCCTCCCCATCCCCAATCAGCTGGATATCCTCCTCCGAGTACCATCTGGATCAGTCCTTGTGTCAGGGACCCTGGATAGCCTAGTACTCAGCCCGGTCCTCCTGGCCCAAGTGTGTTGTTGCTGAAGGGTGCCATGCCTCTGGATAGTCTCCCCCACCACGACTCCTACAATCTTTCCGCCCCCTCTTCCGCATAGTTCCCTGAGTCGTGGTGGATGAGTATTAAGGCTGCTTTAAGATTGTGAGTTTAGGGGTCTTTGTGTCGAACATCGTTGGTTTCTGTCTCACTGGCTTATCTTGTGTAGGTTGAATGTCTGTGGCTGTGGGTCCCTCGTTCCTCCTGTCATTCTCTGCGGGGTTCCATATGGATCCTCCATGGTATGACTGTGGTGGCTCCTCTCTTGCCAGAATCTCAGGTATCGGCCTATAGTCGGTTGGTAGGGTTAGATGGGCCCCAGCTCTCTCCCTGCATCCTGAAAAATACAAGCACAATCTCCTTCAGAGAGTGTGATCAGTGTAGGTTAACAAATATACACATTTCTGGTTTACCTAGATTCTATTTCTAGTGGCCTCACTCCCATAGTACATCTTGTCTTGGGATCCCAAGAGTATGGGATCTGGTGACCATCACCCTGAATCCCAAGTTCCAGACAAGGGCTCCCCCTCACTAAGTGGAAAATTGGCTGAATTTGGAAGCTGTTGATTGTCTCCCCCAGGCCCAGGCTCCTCCGTTGCACAAGTGCTCCTTTCTTGGTTTGCTGTTCTCTCCCAATTGGGGGTGTGGTCAGCCCACTCATGACCCCAGATTGTGTTTCGTGTCAGTGGTCTCTGTTTACTCCAGCCGTTGTTGATCATTTTCCCCTGGCAGCCTGTGCAGTGCCTTCCAGCACTACACT
Organism: Zapus hudsonius; assembly: GCA_004024765.1. NCBI lineage: Eukaryota > Metazoa > Chordata > Mammalia > Rodentia > Dipodidae > Zapus > Zapus hudsonius. The sequence goes on from PVHP010042370.1 coordinate 14,290, forward strand.
AACTGCCTTATGGGGGCTGGATATAGTTCCGGATGTTGAAGGGTCTCTCGATGCTGGTCGATGGCATTCTGTGGATTCTTCAGCAGCAGGGTTTTGCCTCAGACCTAGGAAGGGCACCCAAGAGCTTTGACAGAATTCTGTCTTGTTGTTGAAATTTCATGAGTCTCTTTGGTCAACAGCTCAGTGAGGGAAGGGACCATTGGTTGGAACCAGGGGTTGTCAGGCTGATCTAAATTATTCACAGGCTTAGACTCTCTACCCTACCACTCATGGCCCCTCTTGCCAGATGTCACTCACTACTTACTCAATAGGTTACAATGAGCTCATGAGGATTTTATGTTTTTGAACCTAATATGGTTTACCCTCAAGCTTAAGCCATTCCCCTCCCCCCACCCCTTACCCCTCATTCATAACCTTTTGTTTCTTACTACTAGTCTGTATAAAGAACACAGTTATTCTGGTTAAGGACCACATATGAGGGAGAATATGCGGCGTTCGATTCTCCGTTCTTTTGAGTGTTCGCTTAGTAAGATCTGCTTGAAGTCAGACCATTTTTTCCTAAATTTTGATATGTAATTTTTCCTTTCAGCTGAGTAAAATTCCATCGTGTAAATATACCACAGGTTCTCTCTCCATTCCTCCATGGATGGGCATTTAGGTTGATTCCAGTTCTTGGCTATTATGAATTGAGCTGCTATAAATATAGTTGTACAAAATTTTCTGCATCGAGATGTGGCATCCTG
>PVHP010042371.1:0-15025 GCA_004024765.1 Zapus hudsonius
TCTCTCTCTCTCTCTGCTTGAAAATGAATAAATAAAATATTTAAAAAATAAAATAAGCTCTCACATTCAGTCTTCAACAGAGCCACAGCCTGCTTGCAAATCCTTATTCCCAACAGGCCCGCCCTTTCCTGCCAGTTGTCCCCAGGCTTTACAAACATCAGAAGCATCTGGTGAATTTGTCAGCTACTGTGCTTTGTGATTCAAGGCGTCTGGGAGTGGGGTGGAAGATTCCAGTCTTCTGCCACCTCAACTGAGGGTGTGAAACCCAAGCTCATCCACCACACACTCCACTTCCCCAGGGCACTGTAGAGCCTTAAACTGTTGCTCACGAGAAAAACCACATTCTCTGCCTGCACCCTCCTCCCCTCCCCCACAGTAGCCCCAGGAATCAAAAACAGAATTGTATTTCTTTTTTTGTTTTGGTTTGGTTTTTGCTTTTTTCGAGGCAGGGTCTCACTCTAGCCCAGGGCTGACCTGGAATTCACTATGTAGTCCCAGGCTGGCCTTGAACTCATGGCCAGAATCGCATTTCTGTTCCTTTGTTTGGATCATTTTCCCACACGGACACAACTCCTGTCCACCACCTCTGTCCACCACCCATCCATCACCCCTGTCCACCACCCCAAGGTAAATCTAAGCCCTGCTCTCTCCTTCAACACTAGCAAGGCTTCCTCCTCCCTGGGGCCTACCTGAAGGCCCAGCCCTGGAGAGGTGGGCATGGGGCACGATGGTCAACTTTATAACACAGACTGCCTATAGCAGGGCACCTATGGGAACACGCCATGTTGGTCCCTGTTCACACAGTGTTGCAGACCAAGGCTGGCTCGGTGGAGGGGTGGCAAGCTCTGGAGGTTTGAGCAGCCCTGATTGGCCAACAGAAATCAAAGGCTCCACTTTGTTGAGATGAGCTGAGAAGCCTGCACACTGCGTTCTGGCCTCAGCAGAGTAAGTTTCAGAAAGCACCAGGAGGCTGGAGAGATGGCTAATGTGGGTAAAGCACGTACCGTACCATGCAATCAGCCAAGTTCAAATCCCCAAGACCGACAGCAAAGGCCAGGCCTGGTGTGACCCCAGCCCTGGGGAGGCAGACAGGAAATCCCCAAGGCTCACTGACTGGTCTGAACAAACCAGTCCGCTCAAGGTCACATAGGAAACCCTCCCCAGCCTCACTGCCCCCCCTCAAAGAATGTAAAGTGGACAGCACCTGAAGACCTGTGACATTGACCTCTGACCTCTGAGCACTTGCCCACACGTCTGCCTACACACATACATATGCATACAACACACACACACACACACACACACACACACACGCAAAAAAAAATTTTTTAATTAAAAAATAAAATGCTACCAGGCGTGGTGGTGGACGCCTTTAATCCCAACACTCGGGAGGCAGAGGCAGGAGGATCACCATGAGTTCAAGGCCAGCCTGAGATTACAGAGTGAATTCCAGGTCAGCCTGGGCTACAGCAAGACCCTACCTCAAAAAATCAAAAAATAATAATAAATAAAATGCTTAAGCTCCAAGGCCTGGTGCCTTGCCAGAATGAACTGGATTGGTCTGAGGGAATAAAGCGGATGTTGGTTAACGTATAGGCGGATATGTACTTACTGAATTTAATTTATACTAAAATAATCATAGAGAGCCGGGTGTGGTGGCGCAAGCCTTTAACCCCAGCACTTGGGAGGCAGAGGTAGGAGGACTGCCATGAGTTCAAGGCCAGCCCAGGACTACAGAGTGAGTTCAAAAAAAAAAAAAAAAAAGATAAATTTCTTCTTTTTTTTCAAGGTAGGGTCTCCCTCTAGCCCAGGCTGACCTGGAACTCACTCTGAAGTCCCAGGCTGGCCTTGAACTCATGGTGATCCTCCTGCCTCTGCCTCCCAAGTGTCCACCCAGCCAAATTTCTTCATTTTCAGAATATGCTAAATATCATGGCCCATCTTCCCAGATCAATCTTTCTCCCAGTTGTGAGGGAACCCTGGAAGGAAAATCTAGTAACTTCTCTGGTGGCGTAGAAGGTCAACATTGCCCAAGCAGACTGCAAGCTAAATGAAAACAGACCTTCCCATGATTCATTGCACAATATTCATGTTTTGAATAACGAAATGTCCCCTGTGTTGTCACGACCACCCAAAATTTATATACAACGTTTAAGATGAGAAGGCTGGCAGCCAAAAATGGAAGAAACATGGGTCTGGTCAGCACAATGTTGGGAGAAAAATCCAGAAGGTCAGCCCTTTCAGAACCCCGGACAGGAAAACCACCAGGAAGGGAATTTTAAAAATGTGGCCCTGTGGCCTGATCCTGGAGGTGGTAATGAGTTTCATGGGAATGGTTTACAAGCAAGAATTTCAGAAGAGAGAAAAGAGACAGGCAGCGAGCAGATGAGATTTCTGAACTTTCTGCTGGGGAGCTTGAATTTCTCTTACACTTGTCAGAAGGCCAGAGACTCAGGGACCCAGAGAGCCTGAAGAAAACCAGAAACTCAGTAGTGTGGGGGCCTGATGACAAGTGATGTCCCCCAATAATGTCTCTCAGCTTACTTTGCTGTCACATGGATGAATCTCCATCCAACCTAGAGGTGTTGTTGGTTTGTTGAAAAAGTACTAATAATACTAAAAAATAAGACATCGTAGTTCACACCTGCAATCCCAGCTCTCAGTAGGCTGAGGCAGGAGGATTTCCACAAGTTTAAGCCCAGCCTGGGCTACTTAGTGAGTTCCAGGTTACCCTGGACTATAAGTGACACCCTCTCTCAAAAAACAGGGGGGAGGGCTGGGAGATTGCTAAGTGGTTAAAGACACTAGCTTGCAAAGCCTGCAGGCTTGAGTTGGCCCAGGTTCGATTCCCCAAGTCCCCACGTAAAGTCAGATGCGCAAGGTGGCGCATGCATCTGGAGTTCATTTGCAGTGGCTGGAGGCCCTGGTGTGCCCATTCTCTCTCCCTGTGTGTCTGTTTCTCTGTCTCTCTCTGCTTGCAAATAAATAAAGTAAAAAAAAAAATAATAATAACCAGAACCCGAGTTAACATAACTCTGTCTGCCCTCTTTGAATTGGTGCCATCAGCCTCTCGGTAGGTAGGGTTGGCTGAAAACAGCAGGAATTTCACAGCAAAGTGTGTAAAACCTCCCAAAATCTCAATTCTGGGTGATTTAACTGGGTCTTAAATTTTCAATTAAAGTCTGGTCACCTGTGCTCTGATGGGTGTAGTCACAGCCAGAGGCCATCAAATGTCACCGTGGTTGTAGAACCCTGTGCCTCACGCTGGCTTTATGTCTGTGCTTTACTGGTTCTTCGTGCCAGGTCTCTCTTGTGCCACTTGAAAGCTGCCCACATCGGCTCTGTGAGAAGCCTTGACTGTGCTTTTATACACATGATGATGCTGGAGACGGTTGGCACTTCCTGTCCTGTCTGCGCTGTTGGGGACCCGAGCCCCCAGCCACCTGGCTCACTAAATGTATTCATTCAAATGAGATCACATGAAATCAGCGCTTCATGCCAGCTTGGTGATCAGTGGTGGCCTGCCCCTGGTGACTGCCCTATTGGACAGTGTAGATGGAGGGTTGGGGGGGGGGGACTTTCCATGGGCTCAGAAAGTTCTGGTAGGTCAGCACTGTGCTGATTTTAGGGAAGAAAATGTGGCTCTAGATCGGAATCTGTACTTAGGTATATTGCCAATATACCTAAAAGTTTGTATCTGGCTTTGCATGGTACTGAGGAATCCTTAGGGTCCTTAGGCTTTGCAGGCAAGCAAGCGCCTTAACCACTGAGCCATCTCTCCAGACCCAGATTCTGATTTTTAAAAAGCACACCTGGTCCCCTTTTGCCTCAGCCCTCGGGTGGACATCAGCCATAGCTTTTCTGACCCCTGCCTGCTGACGTCAGCCAGACATCTTCATGAAAAGCAAGCGTACCAAGCCAGCTAGGCTCCCATGAAGAGAGTGCAGCCATGATAACGTGAGTGCCAGATGTTCTACGTGGTGTTCATACACATATGTCTACCATCTTGTAGTTCAAAAGACACAAGAAGGGAGATCTCAGAGTTTCTTTTGTTTGTTTTATCGAAGCTGGGTCTCTCTCTAGCCCAGGCTGACCTGGAATTCACTATGTAAGTCACAAGGTGGCCTTGAATTTATGGCAGTCCTCCTACCTCTGCTGGGTTTAAAGGTGTGTGGCACCATGCCCAGCTAGACTCTACCTCAAAAAAAAAAATCCCTGATGAGCTGGAGAGATGTCTCAGTGGTCAAAGACACTTGCTTGCAAAGCTTGAAGGCCTGGGTTTGATTCCCCGGTACCCACATAAAGCCAGATGCACAAAGTGGCGCACGTGTCTGGAATTTGTTTGCAGTGGCACTGGCCCTGGTACACCCATCCTCATTCTCTCTCTCTCTCCTTGCAAATAAAATTATTTTTTTTTTTACAAAATCCCTAATGCTCATAGGGATCATCCATGTACATTCAAACTACCACGTGTACATATGTACATACAAGAAGAATGGAGCATACGCAGATAATTCATGGGTTACCTCAAGGACGCGATGACACACAAAAACAAATATTTATTGCAGCTTCATTTGTTAAAGCTGGAACATGGAATGACTTCCACATCCATCAAGCAGTGAATGAGAGCAGACAGAAGTGGTCCATCCACAGCGGACTGCTGGTAGAAGTCAGTTAACACGCACAGCACAGACAATCAAACTTCTAGTTTAATAGCAAACTTCTAGGTGTACAAGCAAGCTTCTAGGTGTACAAGCAAACTTCCAGGTGTATAAGCAAACGTCTAAGTGTATAAGCAAACTTCTACACAATCAAATTTATAGGTACACTAGCAAACTTCTTGGTGTACTAACAAACTTGAAGTCGTGCCAGCAAATCTGTAGGTGTGCTAGAAAACTTTCAGGTGTGCTGGCAAACTTCTAGGTATCAAGGCAAACTTTTTGGCATATTGGCAGATTTCTAGGTTACAGGTAAATTCTAGGTGTAAAGACAAATGTCTAAGTGTGTTGGCAAACTTCTAGGTGTACTAGTAGACTTCTATGTTTACCAGGAACCAACTAGTTTGCACAGGATCCTCTCAGCTAGAAAGTTCAAAGGCTCTAAGGCACTTGCCTGCAAAGCCTAAGGACCCGGATTCGATTTCCCAGTACCCACGTAAAGACAGATGCATAAAGTAGTGCATGCATCTGGAGTTCGTTTGCAGTGGCTGGAGTCCCTGATGTGCCCATTCTCTCTCTCTGTCTTTGCTTACAAATTAAATAAATAAATAAGAAAGAAAGAAAGTGCAAAGGAGAGACAAATGAGGCTCAGTCTTATGGAAGGAAACTCAACAGCTTAGGAATGATGAAATAAAACAGCATGAGGATGAATTATAATATAAAATAACACATATATGTAAAATATAATGTATACGTATAGTATGTATATAGCAGAGAGGAATTCCAAAGGGACAGATGTGGAGAAAGAACGCTTCTGGGTAGGAGGGGAGCCTGGCAGCAGGAAGGGATGGAGCCAGTGTAAAGTAGGGAAGCTTGGGAAGGCAGGTCCTGGGGGATTAGACAAATACCCCAGGGTCCAGACAGGGCCAGAGGGAGAGTCCACAAGGGCAGGGCCAAGCAAGCCTCCACTCCATCTGTCCAAGCACTCCTGGAGCCTGGTCAGATGTGTGTCTTACACAAACATATCCCATCTAGAGGAAAAGTTGGCAATTGATCAAAAGTCCTGACATCCATATCCTTCAACTTGGCAATTCCCCAGGAAATAATCAGAAATGTACACAAAGATTGATGTACAACATTGCTTATCACAACATTATTTGTAACAGCTCAAAGCCCCCAAATAACTCAAATGTCCAATAAAAGTGGACTGCTAAATAAATTATAGGCGTGCCGAGTGATTAAATCACACAGAGCTATTAAATCATGCTTTCAGAGCATACGGATGGCAAAGAGGCATGTCTCACTCTGAGCACAGTGCAAAAATACATGTTGAGGTGGTGAACAGCAGTGGACCCTACAAGCCTGAAGACTGGCCAGCCAGGCCAAATGTGCCAACTGGGGCAATAGTGGCATGTCCATTATGGGGGAAACCAACTGCTCTCTAATTGGACTGGAGGCCACTCCAGGGGAGGGAAAGATGCCTGGTACTGAAGACCTGGTCAAAAGCCTATGGTGGGGGAGGTCATGAGCCCTGGGGAGTAACTCCTGCTGGTGTCTGGCTGAACTCCCATACAAGCACTTTATTTTAAATGAACAGGCCCATACAAGAATGCTCCTCTCTCTCTTGTCTGGAGAAGCTTCTCTTTTCAGATGGCGGTGACCCCTGGGATAACTCAAAAGACCCCACAGTGCTGAGAAGAAGTGACCGTGGAGTGTTCAGCACTGGGACATCTCTGTCCCACTTCCCGAGGCTCAGGGTCTATTGTGGAAGAGGCGGAGGAAAGACTGTAAGAGCCAAAGGAAGGGGAGGACTGCTCACAACGAAACTTCCAAACACAAAATGACCTTGATATTCATGACTTCGAAGTGCCTGATAATACCTACACATAATGGAGGAAAAGCTGATGACACCGAAACAAAACAGAGACTAGTTGAGAGGGGGAAGAGATATGGGGGAGGGTGGGGAGGGGATCATAATGGTTTATGGTCTATGATTATGGAAGCTGTCAATAAAAAGGTAAAAAATGCATGTTGAGTGTTCATTCAAAAATATTTATTAATTTCCAGTAAGTGCCAGGTGCTGTTTTACATGCTGAGGTAATAGCAGAAAACAGACAAAACCCCCACATTTGTGCCAAGGAGTTCTACCCTATAAGGCAGAAGGTGTACAAACAGCAAACAAGAAGACAAACAGCTCGATGTAAAATGCACAAAAATACACAATCCTTCCAATAGTAAGAAATGTTATGGAAAGTTCCAGAGAGTACAGAGAAGGTAGAAATCTCAAGCAGATGTCAAGGAAAGCTTCTGAGAGAATGAAGTTAAAAAGATGAGAAAAAATGAGGCTGGTATGAGAGAGAGAGAGCGCACCAGGGCCACCACCTTGTGGGTCTGGCTTACATGGGTATTGGGGAATTGAACCGGGGGCCTTAGGCAGTGGAGGCAAGTGCCTTAACTGCTAAGCCATCTCTCCAGCCCCCCTTTTGTTTTTTAAGACAAGGTCTGGCTCTATAGCCCAGAACTTAGGGCAATCCCCTCTACCTCAGCCTCCCAAGTGCTGGGATTTAGTCCCAGCTGCCTGTAATAATAAAACAGGTGCTGGAGGATGGCTCAGTGGTTAAAGCACTTGCCTGCAAAGCCTGCTGGTCTGGGTTCTATTCCCCAATACCCACATAGAGCCAGATGTACAAAGTGTCGTATGTGTCTGGAGTTCTGCCCAGGTATTAGAGGCCTGTGTCCACTTTCTCCAGCCCAGGCTCAACCTTCTAAAATATCTCTACAACTTCCCAAAATCGCACTCACCAGACCCACAAGCATTCAAGGAGAGGAGAGGAGGAAGGAGAGGGGAAGAGAGGATAATAACAGCCTCTATCTACCACGAGCCAGACTGCTGAGAACTTCAAGGAGCTCGTTCTAATCATCACAGACACTCTGTGAGCGAGACGCTCACTCACTGGATGGACCAGGACCCTGTGGGCCCAAGAGGCCTTAGTGACTTATATTCCCAAGCAGAGTTATATCAACCCCACACATGTGACAGCTTTACCCTTTCATTCTCTTCCATGTTCCTAGAAGCTTCCAGAAGCTTCCATAGTATCCTGGAGTCTAGGAAGGAAGCCCTTTGTGGAAAGTACTGGTGGGTGTATTCCCAACACCCACTTCAAGCCCCCTCCAACTGAGGATGGGAACCTGTTGAGCCCCTGTCCTCTCTGCACTGGGAGGAGCTCCTGTCTTTCCTCACCAACCCAATGACACATGGCAGGTGCTGAGCAGATGCTCTGCAGTAACCCCGCAAGCCTCTGTTTCCCTCAGACCTTGGGCGTGACAGGTGAGGCTAAGCCAAGCCCAGGAGGGTGACGATGGCAGGTGAACTTGGGAAGATTAAGATATGACCAGAGTAGAAACCTTTATTATGAGGCTGGTTACCAAACAGTCTGCCAATGGGCCAAGTTCAGATCATGTGTGTGGATTGCCTGCTCACTCGTGACTTGACTTTGTTATTGATTGAGTTAGTGAATGAATAAATGATTAATGATTGATTTTTTTTGAGGTAGGGTCTTGCTCTAGCCCAGGCTGATCTGTAATTCACTCTGTAGTCTCAGGCTGGCCTCAAACTCATGGCGATCCTCCTGCCTCTACCTCCCCAGTACTGGGATTAAAAGGTGTGCACCACCATGCCAGGCCTTAATTGAGTTTTTCTGTCGTTGTTTCTCCGTGTCAGTGTCTGGTACTGACACGATATTCCTGCAGCCTCCTGTCTCCCATCAGGCAGAGTGAGAGGTTTCACACAGAAGCCTGGTGTCCTAAGCTGTCCACCTCTCGGCCTCTGACACCCTCCCAAGGACGAGGTTCCAGAGGCGGGCCTGGGGTACTCACCAGCACTCAGGGTCGTGAACTCCAGGAAGCGGTATTCATAAGCTACCTCCACCTTCGTTTCCACCTGAGGTCTCTTCAGAGTCGAATAAATATTCCCAGGTCGCTTCTCATCGCGTTTCTCTAACTTGTTTAGCCCACAACCCATCTTGGCAGCTGTCCACAAAAGAGAAAGAAACACAAAGAAGGAGGGGGAGGTTGTTTCAGAGATTTTGTTTAGAGACACCAAAAGATATACACATATATATATGATATATATATCCAACCAAATATCTACATATAATATATATATATATATCCAACCATATACATATATGTAATATATATATATATCCAACCAAATATCTACATATAATATATCCAAACAAATATCTACATATAATATATATATATCCAACCAAATATCTGTATATAATATATATCCAACCAAACATCTATATATAATATATTTCCAACCAAATATTTATATATAATATATATCCAACCAAATATATATAATATATATCCAACCAAATATCTATATATATTTCTAACCAAATATTTATATATAATATATATCCAACCAAATATCTCTATATATTTCCAACCAAATATTTATATATAATATATATCCAACCAAATATATATATAATATAATCCAACCAAATATATATATATAATATATGTATCTCCAACCCATATATATATAAAAATCTCCAACCAATTTTCCTAAGGATACATCAAAGACCTCAGGCCCCATGAAACAGTGTGTATAATTTAATGCAGGCCCTGAACACAAAGGCTCCAGGTCACCTCCTCCATTCAGGATGCCATTACCAGCCTGAAGGGACCTCAAAGTGACCCCAAGACGTACCTGCTTTATATCTTTGTTTCCCCATCCAAAGAAAATAATACCTCAGAGTCCCTCGCTTCCATTATCATCTGTACACATGATTAAAAAAATGGGACCTAAAAAGCAATACTGTGCATTATGGTGACAGCCATGTGCAGAAAACAAGAGACGTGTCACCTTCCCTGTGGTTGCTAAGAGAGAATAATCAGTTGCTGTTACAAGCTCCAAACTCCAGTGTCCTTTCTACCCTCAACAGTAATTATTTAGACAGAAATTTACATTCATAAAACATCTCAAAAAGTAGACGGCGGTGTTATTACGGGCCTTGTCTAAAAGCCCCCCCCCCCACACCCCTTTTTTCTTTTTCTTCTTTTCAGACCAAACTGAAGGAAATAATAGTATGTTTGCCAGCTCGGAAGAGTCATTTGAAACCAAAATGAAAACTGACCGAGCCGTAATAGCAGAATTCACGCACGTCCCAGGAAAAGAGCTGGGACTTCGTTGGAAAGGAAAATGGAGAAATATTGGAATAATAAAAGAGATTGAAAACAACTCGGAGAGTTTTCTGTTTCTTTAGGCAGAATGACATTCATGAAATGACTTTCTCCCCACTTTCTGGACTTGAGGGGAAGACTCGTTCCCCCTGTGCACTGGGCGTGGGCAATCCTCCCTTCTCTCTGGGGTGCCAGGGCTGCCACTGGGGTGCCCAGGACATGAAATGGCCAAGATCACCACACACACAAACTCAGGGATGGCTTCCTTTTGCAGAGAAGGGTTTTCTTTTGGCTTGATCGTCACAAGGCACGCAGCTCCCAAAGGCAACTTGGCAAGTTCTTAAAAACGAAAAATGCACCTGAACTTCAAGAGGGCAGAGGGGCGGGGAGTGGAGGGAGGTGGGTGGTGTAGCCACAGCCGGATCTACTTCTCAGTAATTAAAGAAGAAGCCGGAGAGAATGGATGGGAACAGGAAGGCTGGTTCATGTCTTAATAAGGGAACATTAGTGTCCACAGGGCCGCAGCAGACATGATTTACGGGCGGTCTGTGTGAACTGATTACTTGGAAAATACTCAGCCCTTCTGCAGACATAATAGCTGATGTGTGCAGAGGCTGTTGAAAAGCAATCTCAGAGGAACCAAGGAGAAATGGACAGAAGAGACCAGGGCACCCTGGTGAGCTGGGCACCTGGAGCATTACAATAAAGAGCCCAAAGGTGAGAGTGGACCCTCATTCAGCTGCAGGGACTCTGGGTCCCGCCTGGTGGGGGAGGAAGGGGCCTGGAAAACCAGCACCAGTCAGGCTACTGGCAGGGCCTGTAGTGGGTGTCTGAGATGGACTCCGTGATGCAGATTTGGAATGGGCAATGGGCAGAAGTTGGAGACCCCACAAGAGCAAGGAGATGGACGAGGCTGGAGAGAGGGCTCCGAGGTTCAGGTGTTTCCCTGCACAACCTAGCGACCCAGGTTTCATTTCCCAGCACCCACGAAGCCAGATGCACACGCATCTGGAGTTTGTGTGCAGTGGCTAGAGGTCCTGGCACACCCTCTCTCTGCTTGAAAATACATAAATAAAAAAATACATATTTTTAAAAAGAGCAAAGAGATGTGAGGTAAGAAGTCGGAAAGGCAGGCAGGGTGGTCTGGCACCCTGGAGTCTAGGGTGTCAGAGAGCCAGGGTCACCACTCTACCTTGGTGCCTTTTTTGTCTGTTTGTTTGTTTGTTTTTTTGAGGTAGGGTCTCGGTCTAGTCCAGGCTGACCTGAAATTGTAGTCTCAGGGTGGCCTTGAACTCACAGTGATCCTCCTCCCTCTGCCTCCCAAGGGCTGGGATTAAAGGCATGCGCCACCATGCCCGGCCCATGGTGCCTTTTTGAGAATTATGAAACAGTGTTCCCTCCTACAACGGTATCAGCCAGGGTGGGGGGGTCAAGCAAAGTAGACTGTGCAGAAAACTCACGATGAGCCAGTCCTAGGAGGAAGCCTGGGGATGGAGATTTCTTAAACACAATGCAAAGGATCCAATGGCACGCATTAAGATTAAAGGCACATGGGCTGGAGAGATGGCTCAGCGGTTAAGGCACTTGCCTCCAGTGCCTAAGGCCCCTGGTTCAATTCCCCAGGACCCACAAGGTGGTGGCTCTGGTGCTCTCTCCTCTCTCTCCCTCTCTCTCTCTCTCTTTCTCTCTGTATCTCTCTGCCTGAAAATGAATAAATAAAATATTTTTTAAAAAAAGATTAGAGGCACAGAGTAAGATTGAGCACACGGAGGATCACACGAGCCCTCACCAGAGCAGCTGCTCATACAGAAGCAGCCTCAATCCAAAACTCCAAAATCTCAGATCAAGGCTTTTTGAGAGATGGACTTTCAGATGGAGAGATGGCTCAGTGGTTAAGGCACTTGCCTGCAAAGCCTAATGACCTGAGTTTGATTCCCCAGTACCTATGTAAAGCCAGGCACCCAAAATGGCACATGCATTTGGAGTTTGTTTGCAGCTGCTGAAGGCCCTGACGTGCCATTCTAACTCTTCTCTCTCTCTCTCTCTGCTTGCAAATAAATAAATATATTTATTTTTTAAAGGAGGGGCTGGAGAGATGGCTCAGCAGTTACAGCGCTTGCTGGTGAAGCCTAATGACCTGGGTTCAATTCCCAAGAAGCCACATAAAGCCAGATACACAAAGTGGTGCCTGCATCTGGAGTTCATCTGCAGTGGCTAGAGGCCCTGGTACACCATATTCTCTCTCTCCTTGCAAACAAAGAAATTATTTTTTAAAAAAGGAGCAGAGGAGTTGCTGGAGCAGGACACAGAAGAGCACCCTCCTTCTCCCCAACAGGCAAAACTATTCTCTAGTGTTATGAGCTGGACACTGGCCACCTTGGGGAACAGGAGAGACTTGCAGAAATCCTTGTCATACACAGGTATGTTTGATCTGTGACAAGTCATTAAGCTCCTCGATGGTCTGGCTTTTCCCCATACTTAAATGTCACCAACGTGTGCCAAACTACCTAACTCTCTGGCTCTCCATGGGTACTGGGGAAGGGAACCCAGGTCATCAGGTTTTGCCAGCAAGTGCCCTAACCACTGAGCCATCTCTCCAGCGCCAAAGTCCCTAACTCTCTCCGTCCATGAATCGCCTCAGCTCTGCCCCTCCAAATTCCTGCGGTCACCTCCCTCACACCTACAGGCTGTGTGTGCGAGCCAACTGCTGTGTCTGCTTTGATGGCAGTTATGTGGCATCTCGCTTCTTTTCATGTCTCCTCTGAAGACAGGCCTGCAACCATGTGCGGGTCTCCCAAGTACCGAGGGACCTAGAAAAGCTTTCTGTGGAGTCAGTCTCCCTAATCTCGGAAAAAGAAGGGAGATCCCCAGTCCTATAGTGAAACAGGGAAAACCATTCAAGAGTTGTGATGTTCTCTAGAAGAAAGTGGCAGAGAACTCGAAACTGATGCTTTCAGCCCCTCGCTGCACACAGGATGTCAGACATCATCAGTGACCCAGAAGCAAGCGCCCCTTAGTGACATTACACAGTCCATTCCATTGGGATCAGAGCCGAGGCAGGTGTATCTGCGGTAACCATGGGACCAGGCAGCTTCACCCAGGAGCTGTGGCTCTGTGAGAGATGAATTCATGTTCTTAATTCGTCCATCCTTCCATCCACTCAACACCCCTTAACACCTGCTCTGAGTCACAGTAAACAGAATGGAGGAGGCTAGGCCCTGCCCTCACACAGGTCACAGATGAAAGGAGAGACCCTGGCAACCAGCAGAGACACACGTGGCACAGAGTGTAGGGCATGGGAGAAAAAAAAATCTCTGTTCTATAAACTTAGAGCAGGGCTGGAGAGATGGATCAGTGGTTAAGGCGCTTGCCTGCAGAGCCTGATGACCTGGTTCGATTCCCAATACCCACATAAAGCCAGAAGCGTAAAGTGTCGCATGCATCTGGAGTTCATTTGCTGGAGCCTCTGGTCCACCCCACCCATTCTGTCTCTGTCCCCCTTTTCCAATAAATAAAAATTAATAAAATATATTGATGACACCCAATAACAAAGGGGTATGATTTTTAAATACTAAAGTTATTATTATTATTTTAATTCTTCTGATTTGGTTTTTTGAGGTAGGGTCTCCCTTTAGGCCAGGCTGAATTCACTATATAGTCTCAGGGTGGCCTCCAACTCATGGTGATCTTCCTACCTCTGCCTCCCGAGTGTTGGGATTAAAGGAGAGCTCCACCAAGCTGGCTTTGGAAGTTATTTTTTAAAAAATTTATTTATTTGAAAGCAGAAAAAGAGATGAAGAGGGGTTGGAGGAACGGGCACACAAGGGTCTCCTGCAACTGCAAATAAACTCCAGATGCATGCACCACTTTGTGCACTAGGCTTTATGGTTGGTCCCAGGGAATCAAACTTCAGTCCATCAGGCTTTGCAAGCAAGTGCCTTTAACCATGAACTAAAGTTATTATTTTTAAAGCATTTTCTAGTTGGTTTCAGAAGTGTTTCGCAAGATACCCATCATACACTGGAAGCCCACTTCAAGAGCATAACCTTCTTAAAAGATTATTCAGCTAATTTCTCCAAGCCTCTGCTGAAAAGTTCACTTCACTACCAACCAAGCATGCCCACATTTAAATTATGGGCCAATTCATGTAGTCATTTTTTCAACAAATTAGTTTCATGAAGAGTGGGTCCTCATTTACCACACTTGCCAGTAAGCCGAGGCCGCTTGTAAAGTTAATTTTAACAAATGCCAACAAGCTCACAACACGTCACCCGAATGGGAGCAATTAAATATCGTGATGCTGGCTGAACTGGCAAACGGCTCTTTCTATACTCCAATTGCATACTTGAAGACTCAAGTGTGTTTATGACGTCACTCAGTCATTCCAAGAAAGAAGGTTTGATCCTAATTAAGAAGGTCTTACAGGGTAACATCTCTCAGGCCAGAAATATAAATAAAAACATGAAAATTCAGTCACCTACTCAATTGGTGTTGGGTTTTTAAAATTTTTTTTGTTTTTTTGTTTTTGCAAGGTAGGGTCTGGCTCGAGCCCAGGCTGACCAGGAATTTACTATATTTACTACATTTATAGGGTGGCCTTGAACTCATGGCTATCCTCTTGCCTCTGCCTCCTGAGTGCTGGGATTAAAGGGGTGTGCAAAACACCTGGCATGATGGGTTTTTTAAAAAATAATTTAATGATTATTTTTAATAATCTTTATCTGGCAAATATAGACTAAGAAATCCAAGAATGACTCAAAATTACCCGTTGAAAATGTTCATGGTCCAATGTCAAGTTCAAAGACAACTACATAGAACAGTCCAGTGGTACTGGGTTTTCTTAAGTGCCTATGTGTGTATGTCACATGCTGACATAACTTCCTCCTGGGTCATGAGATCACCTGTCAGGTGCTCTGTGGTGAGCAGGCATTACTGTCACCCTTGGAAACAGGAAGAGAATCAGGTGTTTCTCTCCCACTTAGCATGGGACTGTCCCGGGGAACCCATAAACTGTCCATCCAAGTAGGACATTGCAGAAATAGCCATGTGTACATGTTAGAAGTAACTGTGGGGGGCTGGAGAGATGGCTCAGCAGTTAAGGCACTTGCCTCCAGTGCCTAAGGCCCCCGGTTCAATTCCCCAGGACCCACATAAGCCAGACCCACAAG
>PVHP010042372.1:0-14997 GCA_004024765.1 Zapus hudsonius
CTCACTGAGGGGAGGACTTCATCCCTCACTGAGGGGAGGACTTCATCCCTCACTGAGGGGAGGACTTCATCCCTCACTGAGGGGAGGACTTCATCCCTCACTGAGGGGAGGACTTCATCCCTCACTGAGGGGAGGACTGAGGGGAGGACTACACAGAACAGCACTTAAGTGCTTTCCTCGGCGCTTGCCATGAGCAGGCTTGAACGTGGGTCTGAGCGCCCTTTCCTCCGCTGTCCACCGACTTGGTATGTCTGTTTCCTTGGCCTCTGGAGCTCAGGGCAGGCAAAGCTGTGGCCTCTTGCCTGCGATCTGGGACGGGGGGCCACTGCAGTACTAGCTGGGAGGTCTCTGCAGACCCTGGCCACTCCAAGCCCGGGCTGGCTTTGTCGCTGGGAGCTGGCTTTTCTCATGGTAGCCTGGCAACCAAACTGCGAGCCTTTGATGGAGGGCGGTCCTACTAGGAACAGCTTTATGAGCAGTGTCGGGGTCATCTTTAGAGACCCAAAGAAAACAAAACAACTCCCCCCAGAAGCCTACCACCAAGAAGGCGATGAAGAAAAGAGGACCGTGCACAACTCAATTACTCAGCTGCACACAAGTGCGCCTGTCAGGTCCGCTGACCACACTCTCTTGATTTAATTAAGTTGATCCATGCGGAGGAGAGCTGCTGGGCGGACCTGCTGGCCGGCCAGCCCCGAGGCCATTGTTGATAAGAACCGGCAGAGCTTTCCCAAGTGAAGGAAATTCCCATCCCCTGCATGGGTGCCCCGGGGACCATGAGGATGGGTGGCCGGGAGCTCAGGAATGAGGACTTTTCCCACCACCACCGACTCCACCCCTTCTGGACACAGGGTCCTGGGTGTAATCAAGGCCATCTCCGGCACTTGAGGGGAGGTAGCTCTCTGGGTCCGATTCCTCATTTGTCAGCTCCAACTTCAGTCTACCTGAAGACAGGATGAAGGCGCAGCGGTATTGGAAATACACAGGACCCCTTAGCCACTAAGGACCCCCGGCCTCTCCAGGTCTGAGTGCTCCCTGGCAGGTTATAATTTCCAAACCCTGGTGACAAGACAGAGGACTCTGGAATCTAGTCAGCACAAACCTGTTACCTAATTGATGTTCCTCAGAGATGTCTTCTTCCATGTTCTCTGGGGATTCCTGGACACAAGCCTTTTTCTCGAGTAAATCAATCTTTTCCCATTCACTTTTCAAGATCATACTCGAGTATTTCCAACTCTGCTTCAGTTAATTAGCATTGCTAATAAATATTAATTATACAAATGAATGGGATCAATCTTATTTTAACTCTTCCAGGAACAGTCATCCTGTAGGGCTCTTAGGTTCTCAATTTAAGAATTTTTAATCATTAGATTGACTGCGATCCAATTTTCCTCCCAACAACCCATAATCTTATAGGGATTAGTTTTGGATTATTTGAAATTTTAACACGGTATCCAATAAATAGTTAATTAATGAATAGACAGTTTCTAGTATACCCTAAGTTAGCCTACAGTACCTATGTAGACATATTATAAGGAAACCTATTATTGTGTTTGCTAGCTCAAAATAATAATGAAATTTTACATAAAAACTCTATAAAACAGTTTTAACCATTATAAAGAGTGCCAGGATAACGATGGCAATGTGAAGTGAACAATTCTGACTTCTTTTTTTTTTTTTGGTTTTTTGAGATAGGGTCTCGCTCAGGCTGACCTAGAATTCACTCTGGAGTCCCAGGCTGGCCTCAAACTCACGTTCCTCCTACCTCTGCCTCCTGAGTGCTGGGATTAAAGGCATGCGCCACCACGCCCGGCTCTAACAATTCTGATTTCTAGATCTATGAGAGAGCATGGGAAGCTGTTTCCTAATAATATAATCCCCGTACAGAGAAAAGACATGGTTAGTACTGGAAATTTCAGCCCTTCAAATATCTTCCAGTACTTTCGTTTCACTGAAAATAATTTTATTTTAATTTTGATTAATCAGCTTAAAACTTCGATTTGACTACACTTATTTTGATATGATTCAGATGATTGGATTTACATTTAGCACATTCTTGTCTTTTTTGGCAACTTGATTCTATGTCTAAAAAAGGAACAGAATCACAGAGTCATGAAAGCTTGAGAATTCAAAAGTTCACTTAGACACCAGGTCCTGCACACTTTCTACAAGTGGTAAGAAACTCCGGGCTGACAGCTAGGCTGTCCATGGTCCCCTGCCCCAAGGACTGATCCAGATGGCCCACGGAGGAGGATATCCAGCCAATAGGGGATGGGGAAGAGGGGCATTGGGGAACTGGGGATAACAACTCATCGTTTGCCCATTAAATAATATAACTCATTATGAACAATAAAAAAAAAAGAAACTCACCCAGGGTTGGTTTTCGTTCAAGACAGGGAAGAACTGAGTTCTCCTTTCCCCGGAAGCGGCTAGTGACATGGAAACAGTGAGGCTCCTGGGAAAATGGGAACAGGCTTCCATTATGGACATTTTCCACAATGAACTCACCCTACGTAGGGCGTAGGGCCCAGCCCTCTGTATCATCAAGAGAAAGAGACTCCTATTTTTATTTCAAGATGACTTGAAAAACAAATCATTCTTCTTCTTCATACAGTTATTATGTAGTATCCGGCTAGCTCTTGGGATTAAATCCTGACTTCTTATCATGCCCCCCCACAGTGTGACCTCCACTTCAATTTGATGGGAACAGTGCCCCAGCTACCGAAATGTGGGGAGAACCTGGGAAAGTGGGAGCAAGAAACGTGAATGGTATTTTGACAGTGACACAAGATTCCCAGATGAATGGTGGGAACATGTTACTGACAGGCTTCATGCGACTGTGGAAGTTAGGACACCATTACAAGTGTTGACATCCTGGTAAGTCATCACTCACAAGGTGTCATGGTTTGATCCAAGTGTCCCCCACAAACAAATGAATGTGTTCTGAGTGATCGATTCTCAGCTGATGGCAGTTTGAGTTTTACAACCTCACTGGAGCTGTGTTGTTGGGGGCGGGCTTATGGGGTTATAAACCAGCTTCCCCTTGCCAGTGCTTGGCACACCTTCCTGCCGCTGTTTGCAGTGCTGTGGCGGAGGTGATGTCCACCCCTCTGCTCATGCCATCGTTTTCCCTGCCAGGATGGAGTCTCCCCTCGAGTCCATAAGCCTAATAAACCCATTCCTCCACAAGCCACTTTATTTGGGTTCTTTCTGCGCAGCAACTAGAAAGCTGACCGCAACACAAGGTTATCATGGTTTTTTTTTTTAATGCTTGCTCTGATGTCACTTATGGAAAATGTGACTTGTATGATGCTGAATCTAATGAGAAGATCTTCCTTGTACAGCCAAGGATATGGATTCTATTCTATCAAACAAATGTCTGGCATGAGAAATGAGAAGCCTCACCCACTCGTGTTCCATCTTTCTGGTTGGTGTCCCCTCCGCCGCCCCGCCCTGCAGCAGCCCAGGCTCCCTGTGTCTAAAATGCCACCTCTCCTCATGCCCAACTCGCTCCTCCACCCCACCTCAGCCTCCCGTCCACCCCAGAGCAGCCAAAGTGAGTTTCTTTGTGCAGCACAATGACTCAATGCTAACCTCAGCTGGAAACACGCCCACCAACACATGGACAAAGGGTGTTTTGCCAACTACGTGGGTGTCCCTTAGTCCAGTCAAATTGGCAGGTCGAATTAACGATCACAGAATTATTGCAGTGACATGCGAATTCCTCCCAAAAAAGGATCACGGGGAGTTTGTGAGCACATCTCAGAATAACTGCACTTCTGAATGGATTAATACCACTGAGCAGAGCAGAGAGAGAATTTACAGGAAAAGAAACAGGTCAGACAGCTTTTCAAGGAGCAAGAAGGATTCCGTTTAACAGGAGAGGGTTAGCTGGGTCTCAGGGTTCTCCTTTTGTACTGACATCCTATCAGTTACTCTACATATGTATTTATATTTGAAATACTTATATAAATTATAGTGAAGATTATAATATTTTCACATGACATTTATGACTAAAATGAGACAAATTTTACAGTTAATCTTTCCTTAAATGTGCATACCCGCAGTACCTAACTTATTAAATCATTGTGGCAATGAGGAATATATTTCCTAAGACACCCTGAACACATTGTTATCCGTGATTATAAAATTACTGCTATTTTGTCTATTAAGCTTTCTGAAAGTTTGGGACCATAAGTATCTTTGGACAAGAGGAAAGAGATTCTTAGAGGGCAAACTCAATTTATGACTCATTTTATCACCTCTCTTCTGCTCAAGAAAATCCCTCAGGGTCGACAGAGAGTATTTCAGACCCTCTAAAGCCATTAAGTAGAACTGAAGAGCAAAAATTAGGAACAGGACACTCTACAGAGGGCTCCTACCAACCTCCCTTCTAGTGCTTGTTTATTTATAAGACATCCGTGTTTTGAAATAAATATAAATTTCGTCTTTCTCTTCCGCTGCTCCTGGTAACAACACCCATCCTTGCCATCACGGGGTTATTTTTTTTTTCTTTCAGGAGATATTTATGGAATATCTCCTGAAAGCAGGAAAAAGCACATCGTTCTTAAAAATACTTTCTAAATTTCAAAATAGTATTTGAAGCATAAGTAAGTAAATATTATTCTTCAAGGCATCAAAAGTATAAAATCTGAGTGAAATCTCTAATGTCAACAATGACGGTTCGCATGTGAATTCCCATTTTGAGGAATATTCCTGAGGAAAGCATGTTTCTCTGCCTGCAAATGGTGCTACAGGTGCTGCTTCTGATGCGTCCTCGGAGATCCCCTGCTGAGCGGTCTTCATTGAGAGAGAAGAGGACCCTTGAGTTTTGCTGAACTTCGAGGAATCCTGACGTCTTCAGATGTCACTCTGCTGCCACCACGGGCTTCAGAGGTTCATTATCTACGGCCATTAACGATGGCTTCAGCGAGCCCAGGAGGAGAGCTACACACCAAGCACCAGGATAACTGCTGTGATACATGTGTGCACATGTGTGTACATTTGAACTAACTCATTAACTGATACTTCATTTCTTTTAAAGTATTTTATTTATTCATTTTCAAGCAGAGAAATACAGAGAGAGAGAGAGAGAGAGAGAGAGAGAGAGAGAGAGAGAGAGAGAGAGAGAGGACATATGTGGGTTACTGGGGGATAGAACCCTGGATCTTAGGCACCAGAGGCAAGTGCCTTAACTGCTGAGCCATCTCTCCAGCTCCTGATACTTCATTTCTGAGATCCAAGGGAAGACCTTAATATGTGTGGATGACTTTGTAAAAACACAAAAAAACCTACAGAAACAGTGTGAGTTGTTGGTTCTGATGCAAAGAGCTATTAAATACAGAACAATTAAATATAATAAAATGAAAGTTTAACTAACAGGAAGGCTAAAAGTCCACTGTTTCATTATGTCCCTAAACTCTGTGGCGACTGCAAAGCTGTTTTCCTCCCAGGGTTCTCCACATACAGTGACATGTTTCACAACGGGGGACCCCCTGCCCCAAATGCCTGAGTCCTAAATCTAAGTGTCCAGGATACCTGTCTGGGGCCACTGCAGAGCAGAAGACAGACTCCAGAAAGCCCCTGGGGAGTTGCATTTTTCCTTGTCTCTATGAGGTAAATTTTCTAGAAGACTTGAACAAAGGAAGCAGTCACTGGTTCATGTTGCTCGTGTTAGGCTCTGTGTGTGTGTGTGTGTGTGTGTGTGTGTGTGTGTGTGTGTGTGTGTGTGTGTCCCCGTCCCTCAAAAGTAAGATGCATCTTAAACCACTGGATTGAATATCTCAGGACACTCTCATGATCTCAGGCTCTGCTAAACTTTCCTAAGAAATGGTCACCCTAGCTGAAATCCTGAATAAAGGTATGAGATAAGAACTCCCATGTGCTGTCAATCATGTCTCTGGGGCCCGAGCTGGAAAATTTATCAATATTAATATCCTAACTGGAGTCAAATATAACTTACTCTAAAGGGTTTATTCAACACGTATCCTACACTATTGTTATAATAAATTACATGGCAAAACACCTGGAAATCACACTGTGATCTTTTCTGTTTAATATTAGATGTTAAGCTACGAATGTGAATTCAACAAAGAATTCTATTAAATTATACCATTTTATTAATCAAAACATAAATTGGATTACAAAAGTAACCATACAACCGAATTTTATTAAATATACTCCATTTTATTTTATAAAAATTGGGCAGTGGTATAAATAATGTTATTATATTTAAGGTGTTAAGGGAAGAAATGCATAAAAAATCATGAAATAATTGAAAAAACTCAAACCAAAATATATCTGAGCAGCATGTCTAGAAGGAATAAGACAGAAAACACTGGTGCCTGAAAACCCAATAGCCCAACTTCAGAAAGAAAAAGAAAAAGAAAGTCAAACCACTGACAGTGAACTGGAAAAATAAAATGCAGGGTTGTGTAGCCAAGGGAGATATTTAAATATCTCTAAGAAGGTTATCAAATGTCAAAACTAAAATTTATAACTTCAATATTAAGAACCTAGTAAAACAGAAAAATGTGCAAGTCAGAAAAATTCCAAAGACCCAGAACATGAAACAAGATTATTTTAGGTCTGGAAGAAATCAGCATCGAGGGAAGTT
Source organism: Zapus hudsonius (assembly GCA_004024765.1). Classification (NCBI taxonomy): domain Eukaryota; kingdom Metazoa; phylum Chordata; class Mammalia; order Rodentia; family Dipodidae; genus Zapus; species Zapus hudsonius. Next base: position 6,617 of record PVHP010042372.1, read on the forward strand.
ATAATTTAAAACCCAGCTCAGTTCAATATGTTACCAGTCTCCTGACAGCTCAGAGAGCTAGGAGCCTTGTCACAAAGAAACATGAGAAGGAAAATCAAAAGGGTGCGTGACTAGAAGATTCGTTGACTCGATATATGATGGGGTCTCTTAGATTGTGGTCGCAAAGTTTTGTATAGCGTATTGACCTACGGTGCAGACTGAAAATGCACACATCGGAGCTATATTCACATTAAAGAAGCCGAAGGGAATGAAGGTATGGCATAGCCGATTTCTTTATCCTAAAATGTTCGTATGAATAAAACTTGAATATTGTCTAGTATTTTATTTAATTATAAAGGCAGGTATAGAACTGCGGTGTAGATAATAAAAGATCACGAAGTCACCCACAGATTACCACTATAACTCCAGACATAACAAATTTTATTCTGGCAGCTGGTAAACACCATTTTCCTAATTTTCATTTTATAAGGTAGCGATTGGATTACTGTGAGCATTTGAAAGGGCGGCAAAAGAAATTTGCATCTTTATGGAGGCTATAATGAAACATTTAACTTGCTTTCTAATAAACTGTTTCTGACTATTTCTTGGAGCAAACCAACTTTCTATCTACTGTCTGCATGACAAAGGATCATCACAAAACATAAATATCGCTAAAAGATGTTCTCCCTCCTTGAAAGAAGTGAACAAATCAAAGATCTTTGCTGTATAATAAATTTTCTGAAATATCAAGGACAGGAGAGTCTCAGGCTACCTGAGGAGAGAGTTTAGACTTTCTGGATACAAACTCCACTAGTGAGGACCTGTGGGACCCCTTAACGCACACAGTCTGAGACTTGGGGTTGTAGTGACCTTCTCCCTGCGGGGATAAAGCACCCGACCAAAAGCAGGTAATAGGAGGAAAGTTTCCAGGGGAAGCTTCACGATGGCAGGGGACAGAGGCTTGACATCACCTCTGCCACAGCAGGTGGAAAACAGCAGCTGGAGAGTGAGCTGAGCTCCGGCAATGGGAAGCTGGCTAGAACACCCCTAAGCCTGCCCCCAACAACACACCTCCTGCAGCAAGGCTCCACCTCCCAAAAGGCCACCATCTGCGGGCCTGGCATTCAGATCACACGGGTTCATAGGAGCCATCTTGTTGAAACCAGCACACTTGGTGAGCAATCCCAAGCCCTGTCTAACGCCCACAGTGAGAGACTAAAAACAGCCTCCTTGTTGCACCCCTGCCCCAGGGTCTGCTAAGCCCAGAGAGAGGGCCAAGACTTACTGCTTCCTCCATGAAGACCCCCTGGGCTTAGGATTGCTGAGGGGTCCACTGCTTCAGTGTGTGCTGTGAGGCATATACTAGCCTTTCATTATTTTTATTTTTAAACTTTTTTTGACAGCCTCTGTAAGTATAGACAATAAAACCATGATAATTCCTCCCTCCACTCCCATCCCCAACCCACTCTCTATCAAATCCCCTCCCTTCTAGTTAGTCTTGCTTTTATTCAGACTGCAGCCTTCCAGACATAAAACCGCCTTGATCTCCACGACCTCGCAGTGCCTGAAATGACCTACCCAAGACCTTCATCAGGGGGAGAAAAGATGATGTCATCAATTTTTTAAAGCTCAAAAACACTTTTCTACTTAATTTCCAGAGGAACCCTGTGAAGACTAGAATGCTGTTAACAAGCAGGCCTGGCTCTGCAGCCCTAGAATCCAGCCTCTCAGCAGCTGAGGCAGGAGGAGCACAAGTTCAAGGCCCATCTGGGCTACAAAGTGAGCTCAGAGCCAGTCCGGGAAACCTAGAGACTCAACATCTGGAGATTTCAAACAGTGCAAAGAAGGGTCAGTACATGGCTCACTGGTAAAGCTCTTGTCAGAATGTGTGAAGCCCTGATATACAGTCCTGTGGAGCTAGGGGAGGCAGTTTACAAAAAACTATTTTATAATTCAATAATATGACTAGCTTCTAAAATATTCTCAGTGAAATGACTGTGCAGTAATTAATGACCAAAATAACATTAAATGAATTCCCGAATCGCAAGGAAGAGAAAGAAACACTAATATTAGAGACCAAGCAAGACTGAACCCACCAAACTAATGATTCACGAGCTAAAGGGTGGCAGGTGGAAGTGGACAATGGGGAATTTCAAGGCCAGGAGCACAAAGCACCAAGAAACTATGGTAGCATATGAAGGACAGTGTGCATTGCTTGTGTCCTGTGGTCACTGATCTGAACCCTTCCAGAAAGCTGGCTCAACCGAGCCTCCTATACCTTACATAGATATTGGACCAATTGGCCTTCCAAGGGGATCCTCATGTCTCCAGAGCTCTCGGTACAATGCATATAAACATCAGTTATAATAATAGCCTCCCCTGAGAACTGACAACCATGAAAGCCCCGTCACACAAACCTAGGGCTCTAATTCACATTTCCCATGTGTTCATGGAAAACTCAGACCGAGATTTCAAGTGGAGGCAGCCCCATGGAAATATTAGAAAAATGTCGAGGAATTTATAGAACTATTGGAAACACAAGTGTGTAGGCTTAGGAACCACACAATGATAAGCTGCATGAGAACAATCCTAAATTCAGCCTGGTGTGGGAGTGCAAGTCGGCTATTCTAGCATTTGGAAGTTTATTCAGCAATTAAGAACAAAATCATATTATTTGCAGGAAAATGGATAGAACTAAAGATCATCATGAGAAGGAAAATAACCCAGGTTTAGAAAGACAAGTACTGTGTCCTTTTTTCTCATGTGTGGAAACTAGAAAAAATATTGTAAAGGCAAGAAGGGAGCTGTTAGGGGAGGGGGAGGAATGAGGAGGAGAGTCAGAGGGGACAATGGGGAGGGGAGAAGATCAAAGCACATTACATGTATGGATAATCATGTCACAATGAAACCCACCACCGGATGATTAATGTCCAGCAATAAAAGCATAGATCACTCATAATGAATAGAAAGAGTGCAAAATAAGACCAATGAAAGAAGTACCAAAGGTAAACACTGAAAAAGTAAGGGATTCAGTGGAGGGGGGATTGGCAAGGGGGGAAGGGCGGGAGGGAGTGGATGTGATCTTAGTATATCATCTAACTAGGTGGAGGTTGTCAATAAAATGGTTTTTAAAAATTAGCAAAGCCAAGAGTAGCAGAAGAACGTCACTGATGGAGATGGCGTGGAGGGCGGACGGCCTGTGAGGAGGAAGGTAGAGATGGCAGGGCTTGGCTACAAGCCCGGAGTCGCCAAGGATGGCACTCACCACCAGAGCGTAGGAGTGGCTTTCACGTCGAGCCGCCCCAGAAGGAGCGAGGCTACCAGCGCCTGGGTGGAAACTTCCAGTCTCCAGAGCCACAGGATAATAAACGCCTGCTGTTTAAGGTACCACATCTGTAGCCATGTGTGTGATAAGAAATGAATGCATAACCCCAATAAATAAATCAAAAATAGACAAAGCAAAAAGTAAAAACCAGATTAAAATGATCATTTTTGCATCTACCTGACCAGAAAAATTCCCCAATTCAGACCATATGTGTGTTGACTCTCACCCAATGCTGCCTCGGAACAGAAGTCTGGCTCGAGGCTCGCCTTGAACACGTGGGGACACCACCTCTCAGCATCACCTCGCTTAGATACCTTTCCTGCAGTACAAGGAAGTCATGTGCCTCGGTGGGGGTGACAGGAAGGCCACACATTGCTACCAGGAAGGCGGCAGCTATTAATTGCCTCTGACCACTGCAGTGCCATATTCCAGAATGGCATCCTCATCACAAAGACGGGAAGGGCTGGCCATGTAGCCCAATGGTAGAGAATTTTCCTACCATGTGTGAGGCCCTGGTTCCATCCTCAAGACACACACATACATGCACACACACATGCACACACGTGTACACACATGCACATGCACATGTGTACATGCATGCACACACATATGCACACACACATACACACATGCACACACATGCACACATGTGCACGCACATGCACATGTGTACATGAACGCACACACGTGCACACACATGTGCACACACATGTGCACGCACACATGCATGCACACGCATGCAGTTGGAAAGCACATCACTACTTTAGGAGAAGTATTGCTAGTCAACTGGAGGATCATGTGAGATTCACAAATGCAACTGAATGTACAGCTTGACACGGATGGACCTCCAGGAGGCAGGTGGAAGGTGCGGGTGGTGACATGTCCCTGTGACCCCCCGGAAGACTGTGGGCTTGAAGCCAAGCCTAGGCAACCCATCACCCAACAGGAAGGGTGTGTGCAAAAGGAAGTTGCAATCAAACATGGATTGTACAAAACCAGGGCAGGGTAATAGGTTCTATTTCTTCTATGCATGTATGTGCGTGTGTGCGCGCACGCGTGTGCAGAGGCCAGGGGGCAACCTTGGATGACATTCTCAGGAATGATGTCCACCTGTTTTGAGATAAGGCCTCATTAGTCTGGATATCACCAACAGCTAGCCTGGCTGGCCAGTGAGCCTCGGGGATCCAGCAGTCCCCAAGCTCAGCACTTTTATGGAGCAAGCGCTTTACCAACTGAGCTTTCGCCCTGGCCCCAGAGTCTATCCCATAAGCTGGATGGTGGGCATCCAAGAATTTGCCCCATTATGAGGGGTGGTGAGGTAAGAGATCGTGGTAATAGTTTAAATAGTTTTGTATTTTAAAAACAGAGAGGTTTTGGACATGGTGGTGTAGGCTTGAGTAGCAGTACTTGGGAAGCTAAGCAAGGAGGGTGTTGGGTCAAAGCCAGTCTCTCTCTCTCTCTCTCTCTCTCTCTCTCTCTCTCTCTCACACACACACACACACACACACACACAAAGATTTTGACCATCCTCAAAGCTAGTATTTTCAATTATTGTCATTGTGCCATCTTAGAAATAAGTATAGCTTTGATAAATGTACAATTTCCCTTGTATCTCATTCCCCTTCAAAGCACTCTGCAGAGCAAGGCCCTGCTAATGATGTTTTCAGACAGTCACACCTACCTGTAGGGTGTTTGGGTCCTGATGTCATCACCAAAGTGTCACTACCCAGGCACTATGGACAAAATTTGACTTACAGGCAATAGTTCTAGAATAAAATGTCCGTTACAAATTTAACCTGATTCAATAGAAGACAAAGCTGGGACTCGGAAGCCTGATTCTTTGTTTCCAAGGAATGACTCAAAGTCCCTCATTCTTTTCTACTCCGGAGAGCAGTCTGCACTTCTGTTATTGCCACACACAACCCCAGCCGTCCTCCAGTGTTTGTCATTGCTCGGTGACAGAAATGTCAGTGGCCCGCGTTCTGGATGAGACTCAGTGATGACAGAATATCAATGTGAACATGCCGGTGTCTGGAGTGTTCCGACATAACCCCAGTATGAGCGGCTCCTGAATGAAATGCATCCTGTCAGATACCGATCTGTGTCTGGTCTGTTACCAAGCTGCTGATCAAGGCAATGAGTGTGACAGCCTGTCACTGTTCTCTGCATTCCTCTCTGGATCACTCTGCCTGCTGCGTCTCAATGGATCTCATAGCCTTGTTTCCACAGGAATCCCAGGGCTTCACCTTGGCAGACTGAACGGGACACATCACTCAGGTCACAGCATTGCTTCTGCACACGGCTGAGTCAACCCCTGGCTTTAACACCACTTTGTTGTGTATCTAAACCCCTGCAGAGATGCATGCAGGCTGGTGGCAATGTGAGTGCAGGGAGCCAGACGCCAGGGGACTCAGTGCTCCCTGACACTGGGCCAGGCTCAGCACGCATCCAGAGTGTGTTTCCCCAGACGACACCAGAGATCTGGAAATGAAAAGTCTTACTCTTGGGTCTCGTATAAGTAGGAAAACCTCACCTGTGTGCAAGTGCCTTGCTCTCTCACAGGTACATTGTCACAGAGTACCCTGTGAGTTTCCAGGATCAATATCACGATCCTTGATTCAGACAGACACTTCCCTTCACCCCAGGACCTCTGTTCCCAGACTGCCGGTGGACGCCTGAAACCTCAGAGAGCATCATCCTGTGGTCCACTTGTCCTTTCGGCCCACATGTAGTACTCCATCCAAATCACCAGCATCACCTGTTAAGTAACACGAAGGTTACTTGAAGACAAACACTGAGCTGCGTCGGTGATTGGTGGGATAACCCCAGCCCCAGGCTTCTTAGTGGATTAACATGTGAGCACCGTGGGACATCTCAGGATGGAGTGGGATGACCCGGGACCTCGAATGCTATGCAAACGAAAAATTAATGCTTTATTTATGGACGCTTTCCACTTAAGTTTTTTTTTGAATTTGGAGAGGGAATGGTTGCCCATGACCAAGTAAAACTGGGGACAGTGAGGCCACAGGAAAGGGATACAGTGTATTCTCCCAGGTGCACTTGTCTGCAAAGCAAGACAGAACAAATGGAGGGTCACCTACAGAGCTACACCTATCAACGCGGCCCCAGCTCATTCCTCCCAAAACAGAACAAATGGAAGGTCACCTACAGAGCTCCGCCTATCAACGCGGCCCCAGCTCATTCCTCCCCCTCTGTGGAGTTCTATCAGCCCAGAAGGCTGCATTTCCATGGAGATCACTAGGAGGACTGGGTGCTTCCCTCTGGGTCCACCCTGCTCACGTCTGTTAACCGAGCCAAAGTCATCAACTATGAGAAGCAGCGCTGGGAGCGGAGCAGTTTCTCCTGGCCCAGATTCCTAGGGACCCTCCCGGCAGGAGCAGGTTCCATAACGAAGGAAACTACAGGTCCTTCACCTTCCTGTCAGTTCGGCCACAACTGTGCCCCACTCACTATGAGAAGACAGTTCCGTTAAGGGATATCTGTTTCTTCCATTCCCGTTCCATTTCCCTCCACCCTTGGCTCCCTTTCATGGTTCTGAATTCTTCAACTGGAGACAAGTGTCATAAAGCCTAAATTTTTAGTTCTTGAACACATTGACTGTGAGGATGTCCTGAGCACCCTCATCTCCGAATCAACTCAACCAGCTCAAGAGAAAGTCAAATGACACCACACTTCTCACCCTCAAAACACAGATCAAGAACGTATCCCTCCTTTCTGGTTCGTTTCCTTAGGCCCCGGCCCCAAGACTATTGAGACAAATCTGGTAATCTTGGTAATATATCCCTTTTGTAATCCACTTAAAAGCTAAATAAATTGGGGCTAGAGAGATTGCACAGTGGTTAAGGCTCTTGCCTGTAAAGTCTCAGGACCCGGGTTCGATTTCCCCATGTAAAGCCAGATGCAGAAGGTGGCGCATGCATCTGGAGTTCATTTGCAGTGGCTGGAGGTCCTGGCAACCCTTTATCTCTCTCAAATAAATAAATAATTAAATAAATGAAATTTTTTTTTAAAAAGCTAAATAAATTACCGCGTTCATTCCTGAGTTCTGAGATCTTAATGCCAAAGTCTTTGTTCTATCACTTCCTCCAGGCCTGAGATGAACACACTGTTCCTCAGCTTTCTGGCCCATAAAACTTTGGACTCTACCCTTCTACTGATCCAAAACAATAGACTGAAAATACGGTCATATTTTCCAGCTTTGTGGCTCTCTGCTGTGTTAAACCAGCGTCAGGGAACATGGACAGAGACAGGCCTAAGAAATGGACCAGCAAGGCTGCCACACACCATCTTAATAACCCTGGTAGCTCAGAAGTCCATCTTCCTTGTTTCCATACCGAAGCTCAAGAGTTGGATTTTGTATCAGAAAATCAGCATGGAGACGCTTTGTAGTGAGCTCACGCTTGGAGCCCCGAAGGAGCATGGTCACTCCTCAGAGATGAGATGCTGTCCAGGCACAATGGTCCTCGGATTGGCCTCCGCACTGGTCTCCTGTCACCTCGTTGCTTTCTCTACCCCCGTCCTTGGCTTTCTCTCTTGGCTTCTCCTCTGACACCACCCACCTCAGCCCCTGGCAGGACTCCGCTTGTGGGCCGGCCTGGTGCCTGCCCTGTTTTCCTGGGCAAGTCCTGGGGAGCCCTTCGTGCTTGACTGACCTCTCAAGAGGTAGCTTTAGAGAATAGAAACAAACCACTTGATGCTTCTTTGAAGTGCCTGGTTACCATTTTTAATCTGCTTATCCTTTGCCAGCTTTTAGAATGTACATACATCTTAATATTAAATTTAGTAAATCAGTTAAAAAAGAGGACATTTGCTGGGCGTGGTGGTGCCTGCCTTTAACCTGACCCTCAGGAGGCAGAGGTAGGAGGATCGCCATGAGCTGGAGGCCAGCCTGACAGTACATAGTAACTTCCAGGTCAGCCTGGGCTAGAGCAAAACCAAACCTCGAAAAACCAAAAGAAAGAAAGAAAGAAAGAAAGAAAGAAAGAAAGAAAGGAAGGAAGGAAGGAAGGAAGGAAGGAAGGAAGGAAGGAAGGAAGGAAGGAAGGAAGGAAGGAAG
>PVHP010042373.1:0-15016 GCA_004024765.1 Zapus hudsonius
GGTTCTGTGCACCAGTGCATCCTTAGAGGAGCTCTATACACCAGCACATCCTTAGAGGAGCTCTGCACCAGTGCATTCTTACAGGAGCTCTCTACACCAGTGCATCCTTAGAGGGGTTCTCTGCACCAGTGCATCCTTAGAGGAGCTCTGCACCAGTGCATCCTTAGAGCGGTTCTGTGCACCAGTGCATCCTTAGAGGGGCTCTCTACCCCACTCTGACTTCGAGCAAAGCATCTTTAGAAGTATGTCCACTGCTCCAGGTCCCCACCTCATGTTCTATGGTTCAATGTCAGCCCTGCAAGCATGACTAGGTTGTCTGCCCAGTCTCTGAACTGCAAAGTAGAAGTCAGAGCCTTTAGACAAACCCAGCCAATGCAATGATTTGTCGTTCTTTTCCTGGAAGTGGACCCATGGGGGTCCCCCATCTGTCGTGCAATGAGTAGCAGAGGCAGTGATATGGCTTGACAATCTGAAAGTAGCTCGCTGTCCTATGCAGAGGTCCTCCATCTGGGAAGCAAGGTAAGTGGTTCAGGCCTCCTGAAGTTGATGAACGTGTGTGTGTGTGTGTGTGTGTGTGTGTGTGTGTGTGTGTGTGTGTGTGTGTGTGTAAGGGTGCTACAGAGAGTTCTTTGGTGGTACATGTATGCCAAGCCTGCACCACAGACCTGGTGTCCCTTCATGTTACATATTTGGAGTACAGGTGAGGATGAGATGCTTTTGTTCCTTTCCTAGAGGAAAGATAGAGGTCTGTTCTTCAAAGGGGAGCCTTGGTTGTTCCTGAACATTCTGATGAGGGTTAGTAAGGTAAAGTACAGTGTTACTGCTGTAACTGGTTCCCAGGGTGGTGCTTCAAGTTCACCCTCTATGAACCCAGTCTGGACATCCCTTCCCCTTGGCCATCATTTCACCTGGTGGGTGAACCAGACCTCCCTCCTTGGCCTCTGAGCTCTTACCCTGGCCTCTGGCTAAGTGTTTGCAAAGCTATCAAATGATTTGAAGTGCTAAGGGGTGTTCTGGTGATGTCCTGGATCTCACTAGGTGGCAGATTTCAAGCTTGTTTTAGCCCAAGGTGGGTTATCCCAGCTGGTGTGGCCTTTCCTCCTCCCTTAATAATACTCCTCTGGCAGGAAAGTCACCACATGACCACGTGGGATGGAAATTTTCTGTAGCAGTTACTTTCCATTGCTGGGACAAAATACATGACCAGAAGCAGCTTATGGAAGAAAATAGTTCATTTTGGCTTACAGTTTCAAGGGGGAAATTTCTATCATGTCAGGGAAAGCATGGCAAGGGCAGAGAGCCCACATCACATATTCACATCAACAAGGAGGGAGTGAAAAAGCTCAAAGAGAACAAAGCAAGCCCGGTGTGGTGGTGCACACCTTTAATCCCAACACTCTGGAGGCAGAGGTAGGAGGATCACCATGAGTTCAAGGCCACCCTGAGACTACATAGTGAATTCCAGGTCAACCTGGCCTAGAGTGAGACCCTACCTCAAAAAACAAAAACAAACAAAAAAAAAAGAGAGAGAACAAAGCAGAGCCGAACTATAAGACCTCAAGGCCTGCCTTGAGTGACACACTTCCTCTAGCAAGGCTTCACCTTCCAAAGGTTCCACAAACTTCTCTAACAGTGCCACCAACTGGGGATCAAATATTCAAACATATGAGAGTATGGGGGACATTTAACATCAAACCACCATAGAGAGGGTAGAGCTGTATCCATTCTTTGTTCCTAAGATGCACAGCATATGTGGGCCACAGGCTTGTACAAGTGCCCTATGCTGGAAAAGATGTCCCCATCCCAAAAGAATCTGTGTCCAAGCTGGGAGAGGCTGTGCCATCCTGCTCAACTGATGATTGTGTTTGCTGGTGGTATACATCCTTTTCTACTCAGTGTGTGTGTGTGTATCTATATGTGTATTGCAAGTATGTGCATACACGTGTACATGCGCATGTGTGTGCTAGTATGTATATATATGCTTACATGCACATGAGTATATGTGTGTGTGCATACATGTGTGCACAAGTATATGTGCGCAAGTGTATGTGCATGTGTAAGAGCATGTATATGCAAGTATGTGTGTGCATCCATGTTTGTGGGGGCATGAACAGCAGGCAACTGGGAGTATGTTAAAAATGCAGACTCCCAGGCCCCATCACAGACCTACTGTAACAGAATCACATTGCAACAAGTTTCCCCCTGGTGCTCAATGTAAAGCCGAGGTGATGGAGTGAGGGGCTGCCACAGGTGGGGAAGAAGGGTGGCTGTGGGCCTGGAGCAGTGGGTAAAGTGAGCTGTGTTCAAGCATTAAGTACTTGTCATTTATTGATGATGCTACTCAGCCTACAAAATTTTCTTTGAGGGCAGCTTTCTGAGTCTACGAGGGGCATTTAACACTCAAACCAGGACGTCTTCTTTCCACCATTTTCTAGTAAATTTGTAATTTCATTTTTTCTTTTCTTCTGGTGCGTGTGTGTTCCTGGATGTGAGTGCAGGCATGCGCTGTGCCATGAATTTACAGTATGCATGTGGAGGTCAGAAGAAAACTTTGGCTGCTCATCTTCGCCTTCTACCTTGTTTGAGGCCGTGTGGTGCACTGCTGTGTTTGCCAGGCTAACTGGCCCATGAGATTCCAGGTGACTTTCCTGTTTGCCTTAGACGCATGGGGATCACAACGCTAGTGCCATGGCATCCGGCTTTATGTGGATTCTGTGGATTTCAGGCACTCACACGAGCACAGCGGGCACTTTATCCACTGAACCATCTCCCCAGCCCTGATATTTCATCTGTCTGTCTCCTTTGATCTGAGGTGGATCCAACAGTGTGTTTCTCACTCTTCATTTCCACGTTGTGAGCATCTTGTTGGTGACCTTTTCAATCTTCTTTTTATATTAGATGGTGAGAAGAAAAGATAGCTACCAAATATTTAGTTTATTGAATTCTACAAGATTTTCCTTCTGCCCAAGCAGATAATAAATTTTGATAAGTGTCCCGTGCATCCGTAAAAATACATATTCTGCATCTGAGAAAAATGTTTATTTATTTATTTGAATTTGTGGGTTATATTTTCTCTCTCTGAGCTACTGATTTTAAAGAGACTCTGTTGAAGCCTCCCCTGTCCCTCTCTTCAGTTCTGAGGATCAAATGTAGGGCCTTATGCATGCTATGGAAGTGTCCTACCACTGGGCTATATCCCCAGCATGTTTTTGTTTTTTTTTTTTCGAGGTAGGGTCTCACTCTAGCCCAGGCTGACCTGGAATTCACTATGTAGTCTCAGGGTGGCCTTGAACTCACGGCCATCCTCCTACCTCTGCCTCCCTAGTGCTGGGATTAAAGGTGTGCGCCACCACGCCCGGTGAGCATGTTTTTAACTTTTAATTTTGAAACATGTTCTCACTAAGTTGCTTAGGTTGGCCTTGTACTCACTCAGTAGCCCAGGCTGGCCTTGAACTTGTAATCTTCTCGCCTCAGCCTCCCCCTGCCCCAGTAGCTGGGATTCCAGGCTTATATCACCAGGACTGTCTTTGAAGTTTTGATTTTTATATTTATCTGATATGTTGCTTGGTGCCAAAAGTTTTATGCCCAGGGTGTCCTCTTCATACATTGGGTCATAGTAGGTCCCTCTGGGTCCACTTTGGACCTTTGTTCTCATAACACAGTATCTCTGATGTGAATTTCACTGCTTGTTTTTTCTATTATCTTCAGTCTCAAATCAATATTTGGATCCTAGACACAGAGCTGAAAACAGCTGCAATGGCAGGGTGCCACTGGTGGTTAAGCTTGGCAGCTTGATGGGATTTAGAGTAACCACGGAAACAAATCTCTGGGCACATCTGTGATGGGTTTTCTAGGTTAAACTATTTAAGATGGGAAGATCCAACCTAAATATGGGCATCATCACTTTATGGGCTCAGTATCGTGGACTGCGTAAAAAGGAGAGAGCTAGTTGAATGCAGTATTCATCACTCTGCTTCTTTTTTATACATTATATCATTATTATCTATATATACATACACTGAATGAGCAAATGATGTGTTGGTGTGCCCAGTTCCCCGAATTCCCTCTTCCCTGTCCCCAATCAGCTGGATATCCTCCTCCATGGGCAAACTGGATCAGTCCATGGGGTAGGGGGTTATGGATAGCCTAAGAGTCAGCCCGGTTCCACCCCCCACCCTTTGTATGATGTTACTGAGGGGGGCAATATCTCTGGCCATTCTCCCCGACCATGGCTCTTACAATCTTTCCGCCCCCTCTTCCGCTCAGTTCCCTGAGTCATGGTGGGTGAGTATTAAGGCTGCTTTATTGTTGAGGTCTTAGGGGCCTCTGTGCTTCTGCTTTAGGTTGCATTGAAAATTGTTGGTGTCTGTCTCACTGGCTTATCCTGGGTTGACTGATTGGCTGTGGTTATAGGTCTCTTGTTTATCCCACCACTCTCTGTGGGGTTCCATATGGATCCTCTACAATAGGTCTGGGGTGGCCCATCTCTTGCCAAGATGTCAACTATCGGTCTGTGGCTCATTGGTAGGTTGGAAAGACCACAGTTCTTCTCACTGCCTTCTGAAAAATACAAACAGAATCTCCATTGGAGAGTGAGATCAGTATAGGTTAACTGAGATACACATTTCTGAATTGGCTAGATTCTATTGTTAGTAGCCTCTTTGTAAATCACTTGTAAAGTGAATTTCTCTTTGGGGGGGGTCCCAAGATTTTGGTTCCCAAAGTATTTCACCCTGAGTCCCCAATTCCAATCAAGGGCTCTCCATCACTGAGTGGATTATCACTCTGCTTCTTAACTATGGATGTAATGAGATCAGCTATCCTCCTGCCACCACACCTTCTCTCCATGATTAAATGTATCTCCTGGAACTGTAAGATTGTGGAGGTAATGTGACAAGCAGCTTCCTGCTGCCATGCCTTCTTCCCAGGATGAAATGTATCTCCTGGGACTTAAGCTGCTTTCTGTCAAGTATGTGGTCACACCAACGAATAAAGTACCCAAATACATATAGGGATTATATTTTTCTTCCCCTAACCTTCCTCTTAAAGGTTCCTCCAAAAAAGTCCACTGGAATAGGGAGTTATAGCTCTTAGCACCTAAGTGAAGTGTCTCTGAGTGGGGATGGCATGGGCTGTACTGATGCACTGTCCAGGGTCCCTTTAAGAGTAAAGGGACAGCTGCTGGAGTAAATAGTCCCCAGGGTCAGCACTTTAGAAGTGTCCTGGCCAAAGAGTCCTGCCTACCCAAAGCTGCTCTCCTGGAGCAGCCCATGGCCAATTCCTGCTTGCCATGAACGTACACAGGCTTAGCTCCTCTTACTTCATCTTTGGACAACTGTCATCAAAGCTTTAAAGCTTCTTGTGGAGGTGACCTCGCTTGGATTGAGTCTGTGCCACAGCCCACCTTCTCTCCCTTTCACAGTTGTTGATCCCAGATCCTTCCTATCTGTTTCGGGGTCTTTCTTCTAGAGAGGCAGTTATGACGACAGGAAATTGTCCTTATTCTTCAGGGACACATGCTTGAGTGGGATGTGACATCACATTAGTCAAATTTTCAGATAGTTAAAAAAATAATGGGTATATTTGCATTGCAAAAAAGAGACAGATACAGCAAATGGATAAAATCTTAACAAGTAGCAAATCTGAATAGCTCATGTATTAATGTTCATTACATTATTATGCCTTTTGTGGGGATTTGACCACTTTACAAAATTTGAAGTTGAAAACAAAATCCCCTCCTGTATTTAACAAGATTATTGTTTTAGTTGCATATGTATGTGTGTGTGCGAGTGTGTGTGTGTGTGTGTGTGTGTGTGTGTGTGTATGTGTGTGTAGATGGCCAGGGTGTCTTGCTGCTATAAACCAACATTAGACTCATGCACACCTTCAATCCCAGCACTCAGGAAGCAGAGATAGGAGGATCACCATGAGTTCAAGACCAGCCTCAAACTACACAGTGAGTTCCAGGTTAGCCTGGATTAGAGTGAGACCCTGCCTCAAAAAAAATTAGATGTTCGCACCTTTTTTTTTTTTTGCATTTGGCTTATGTGGGTGGCTTGGGAATTGATTCCAAGCCACCAAGTTTTGCAAGTAAGCACCTTTAACCATTGAGCCATCTTCCCATCCTTCCTTTATTTGAAAAATATTTATTTATTTATTTATTTATTTATTTATTTATTTATTTATTTGTGAGCTATAAAGAGAAAGAGACAGAGAAAAAGGGAGTGAGTATAGGTGCATCAGAGCCTCTTGCCACTGCAAACAAACTCCAGATGTATGTGCCACTTTGTTCATCTGGCTTTATATGGGTACTGGGGAATTAAACTCAGGTCATCAAGCTTTACATGCAAGCGCCTTCAACCACTGGGCCATCTTTTCAGCCCTTTCCTCTATTTTTAAAAGATATTTTATTTATTTATTTGCAAGGAGAGAGATAGAAGAGAGACAGACAGAGAGTTATGGATACGTCAGGTCCTCCAGTCTCTGCAAATGAACTCCAGATGCATGCTCCACTTTGTGCATCTGACTTTATGTGAGTACTGGGGAATCAAACCTGGGTCATTAGACTTTGCAGGCAAGAGTCTTAACCGATGAACCATCTCTCCAGCCCTCCTTTATTTTTAATAGATATTTCATTGGGGACAAAATGAGACATGTATGTTCAATCTGAAGTCTATCTCTGAGACCTCTGTTAATTTTAATCTTGGGTTTTGTTTTTCTAATAAATCTGTTTGAATTCAGGTTTGGTCACAGCTCATAGATTTTTTTTATATTGTTCTCTCATTGTAATGCATTAGAAATCATTGATGATTCTGACTTTAGCTGCATGAGTAGGTAATGAAAGGAGACACTTGTGGATATCCATGTCTACAGGGCTCTGCCACAGCTGGCTTTTGTTCCCTGTTCGGCTCTTCTCGGCTTGGCCAACTCTGTTTCTACTTCCTTGTGGCCTATCGGCCAGCCTCAAGTGTTTCTGCCTTTTGAAATACAGTGATGTCTCCTCTCAGAACTCTGGAAATGGCTGCTCCAATGCACCCTTGCTATGTGTATCCCTCAATTTAAAACCAGCTGCTGAGTCTTCTGTGAGCTGAGCTGCTTCTGGAATTAGTGAGATCCAGTACATCTCTGGGGTCCAGAGAAGTTGGCAGAGACACCTTCTGCCCCAGCCCCATGAGAGCTCAGGGACCAGGGACATAGGGTGCAGCATTGATAGAAGAAAAGTGGTAAAATCGGGGAATATTTGACTTACAGAATGCCAATACCTCCTGAAGCAGATACGGCACCTGAGTCTTCTTACTGCTCCAGCCCTCAAAGAGATGTGGGGAGTAAATCGGTGTGCTGAGTCCTTCCTGGGAAAATGCTGTCCTTCGCAGCAGAGGAGACTAGAGAGTGGAGAAAGCCCTTCCAGGAACAACCACCTGCCAGCGGAGTGCGAGACAAAGATCTCCTACACAAGTCATCCTGCTGTAGATCCTAGCTGTTGACAGTGGGCCCCTAAGAGACAGCAAGAAAAATACCAGTATGTCCAGGGGGACCTGGACGTGAGAAAGAGAACAAGCAGGAATATCACAGATAAACAACCATGACCAACCTATGGAGGACAGAAAATAATCGCAACACTAGGCAGCTACAAGCAGTGTGCACACACACTAGCCCATGCACCCCCGCACAAGTACACAGGTGCTTTGTATCTCACTTTCAGACTAAAAATTTCGAAGAGTGACTCAAAGGAGAGAGTACTGTTAAAATCTGACTGGGTACCAAATATGGAAAAAAATAAATACAGATCAAAAGTCTAAAGAAGGGGCGTGGTGGCACACACCCTTAATCCCAGCATTCAGAAGGCCAGGCTGTGAGTTTGAGGCCAGCTTGAGACTACATAGTGAATTTCAGGACAGCCTGGGCTAGAGCGGGACCCTACCCCCCAAAAAATTCCCCCTCATGGGAATCGTAAGAGGAAACCAAAGGGGTTTGTGTGAGTGATACAGGCAACCAAATAATTATCTAGTTGGGTTATTCAATACTGCATTTATTATTAGAATAATGAAAATTCCCACATAAAGCAAACAGAAGACAGGCATAATTAAGTAAACATTAGAAGACATTTTCCCTGAGATGTTTTCAATAAAGACTTGACCTACAGATTTGAAGGGCCCACTGAATTCCAACCAGTACTTTACAAGAAAAATGCTCACTTTTAGGCATGCCCTGAAAATTTCTCAACACCACTGTACATCCCCCATAGACTTGGGTATTTTATTTATTTATTTTTAAAATATTTGATTTATTCATTTTCAAGCAGAGATGAGAGACAGAGAGACAGAGAGCGTGCACCAGGGCCACCACCTTGTGGGTCTGGCTTATGTGGGTCCTGGGGAATTGAACCTGGGGCCTTAGGCACTGAAGGTAAGTGCCTTAACTGCTGAGCCATCTCTCCAGCCCTTGGGTGTTTTATTAAAGCTTGTATCCTGGGTCTCCAGCTGTCTGGCTGGAGGAGGTGTCACCGGGGGCAGATCTGATTCCAGCCCAAAGGTACTTAGAAAGGTCTGAGCTCCCAAGGGCTTGCTGCAGGTTCATGTTTGCTGGCTGGTGGTGGTTCCTCTCTCTCTGCTTGGATTTATGAATGGGAGCCAGCTTCTTCCACCACTGATGGAACTTCCCCCTTGCATCTGTAAGCTTGATGTAAATCCCTTCCTCACATAAATCTGTGTTTGGTTGGATGCTCCTGCCAGCATCACAGAGCTGGCTGCAATGATGTGAATATGAATATGAACGCTTACCAGTTTCTTCAGAGGGAAAACATGCAGCTTACAAAGATGTACAGCGAGGCTGGCATCGATCGGCCTTCCCATTGGCTAGTGGAAGCACATGGGGGTATAGTGACACCTGTAGACTTGTGATAAATGAGAAACTCAAGACTAGTATCATTGTGGCGAATGTCAGTGCTGAGGGTGCTAGCCTAGATTTGAGGGAGGGACAGAGACGGAGAATAAAGTGGATTATCCTTATTTTTGTTGGTTGAGACAAGGTTTCATGTAGCCCAAGCTGGCCTCAAACTTGTCATGTAGCTGAAGCTGAGGCTGACCTTGAAATTCCGATCCTCTTGCCTCCACCTGCTGAATGAGGGAATTTAAGGGGTACACCACAACGTCCAGTTTATGGGGTGCTGGAGATGAACCCAGGGCTTCCTACATGCTAAACAAGCACTCAACAACTGAGCTGCATCTCCAGCCCACAAATAGGTCATTTTAATGTGGGAAAGTAAATAATATTTTTCATATAATTGGAGATTATATAATTGACATTATGTATTTTATTCTGAGTATTAACAAGGACATATGAGTTTTAGGCCATCCTGAGACTACATAGTGAATTTCTGGTCAGCCTGGGCTAGAGTGAAACACCTTTCAACCTCCCCCTCTTTAAAAAACTCCAGAAAATATAAAAGAGAATATTTAAATAACCAACAGGTAGGTATCTCTCATCAGCTGGGAAATGGAAATTGAAACCAATGAACTATTCTTCACTCCAGTAAGAATGGCTGTTCCCAAAACATCAAAAGTTGGGGTGAGGGCTGGAGAGATGGCTCAGCAGTTAAGGCACTTGCCTCTAGTGCCTAAGGTCCCGGGTTCAATTCCCCAGTACCACATAAGCCAGACCCACAAGGTGGTGGCCCTGGTGCTCTCTCTCTCTCTCTCTCTCTCTCTCTCTCTCTCTCTCTCTCTCTCTCTCTCTGCTTGAAAATAAATAAATAAAATATTTTTTAAAAGTTGGGGTGAGAATGTGGCTCAAAGGAAACCCTTGTACACTTCTGGGGGCGGGTGTAAGTATATCCATCATGGAAAACAGTATACGAAGATTCCTTTAAAAATTGAAAACAGAGTGACCTCTCTAAAATAGGACAATCCCATGACTGGGTTTATATCCCCAAAGAAAATAATATCAACTGTCAGAGAGACACTTGCTTTCCATGTTTACTGTATCATTACTTAGCCATCAGGCTAAATGTCCATCAACTGAAGAATGAATAAAGAAAATGTACATATAAATCACGGATTATGACTCAGCTACAAAAAGAATGAAGTCCTGTATAATTCATGACAGCATGGGTGGAAGTAGAGGTCATTGTGGTGAGTGGACGAAGCCAGGCACAAAGGCAATCTTGAAGGCTGAGGATGTGGCTCCGTTGGTAGAGCGCTTGCCTAGCCTGCGGGGAGCCCTGGGTCTGATCCCCAGCACTGCAGAAAATTGGGAGTTAGGGCACACGCCTGTAATCCCAGTACTCAGGAGATGGAGACAGGAGGATCAGGAGTTCAAAGTCATTCTTTTTTTGTTTGTTTTTTGTTTTTCGAGGTAGGGTCTTGCTCTAGTCCAGGCTGACCTGGAATTCACTATGTAGTCTCAAGGTGGCCTTGAACTCAAGGCGATCCTCCTGCCTCCGCCACCCAAATGCTGGGATTAAAGGCATGCACCACCACGCCTGGCTCAAAGTCATTCTTGATGGCATGGTGAGTTCAAGGCCACCCTGGGATACATGAGACCCTGTCTCAAAAGGGAAAAAAAGGCAATTCTGCACGACCTCACTCATACATGCAATATTAAATAATATTAAAATACTGACATCGGAGTTGAAAGTAGAGAAGTGGGAGGGATGGGGAACCATTGGTTGACAGGTACTAAGGTATATTTATTTTAATAATATTTTATTTATTTGCAAGGGGAGAGAGAGAGAATATGGGCACAACATGGCCTCCAGCTGCTGCAAACCAACTCCAGATGCATGTGCCACTTTATGCATCTGGCTTTATGTGGGTGCTGGGGAATCGAACCCAGGTCTTTAGGATTTGCAGGCAAGCACCTTAACCACTGAGCAATCTCTCCAGCTCTAAGGTATATTTAGACAAGTAAGGCATTCTGGCACGCTACTTTCCAATAAGATGGCGATCATGTTCCATGTATTTCAGAAAACAAGAAGAGGAAAAGAGAAAAGGAAAATAACCACTAGCAGGGTGGAAAAGTCTAGAAAACATTAAAGGAAGAAAAGGAACAAACAGCTGTGCTATCAAGCCAGCAAAAATAAAAAAAAAAGCAAAGTAAGTTTTTTTTAAAGATATTTTATTTATTCATTTTTCAAGCAGAGAGATGAGAGAGAGAGAGAGGGGGAGAGAGAGAGAGAGAGAGAGAGAGAGAGAGAGAGAGAGAGAGAGAGAGAGAGAGAGAGAACACCAGGGCCACCACCTTGTGGGTCTGGTTTATGTGGGTCCTGGGGAATTGAACCCAGAGCCTTAGGCACCGAAGGCAAGTGCCTTAACCGCTGAGCCATCTCTCCAGCCCCCAAAAAAGCAAAGTAAAATGGTGAGCCTCCATTAAAAACAGAAGCATAAAATAAATTTTTATACATTTTTATACAAACATCAACTGGGCTGAATTCTATTAAACCCCAATGTCCACTGCATAGCTTGGAGAACAAAACCCAGGCATATGCTGTTGTGAGAAACCTTGCATATTCAGAATTGTGTAACAGAGGCTCAACTGACTCACAGCGGTTTCAGCATATAAGAGATTTAATTTCCCTCTCATAACAAGAGTTCAGGGGAAGCTGGACTCAGTGCCTGCCTGGTGGTGTGACCTGGCCCATCCTGGTTCCCATACCCATCTCAGTATGAGGTCATGTTGGCTGCACACACCTATTTACCATCAAAATTGGGCAGCCCATCCATACTCCAAGCCTGGGCATCTTCCTAAAGCTCTTACTCCATGAGGCCATGGGTGTAAGCTGGGGCAGAGGCCACAGGTGGAGGGAATGGGGTCTGGGTCACCTGCTCATGCGGTTCATTTGTGCCACCAGGTCCTCCTCTGCTCAATCCTTGATGCCTCACATCTGTCCTGGTAGGCTGCTTGGCCCAGGTGACTTAGTTGATGTGATGACGGGATGCTTGGCCATCTAGTCTCCTAAGGTCAAGTGTATAACCCCCTCCCTTCCCTACCCACACCCACCTGTGCCCAGCTGTGCTCAGGAGTTATTTATTGAGAAGTGTGTGACTCTTTGATGGAGACCTGGACTCAGAGCTCTCAGGATCTGAGTTGTCATTTTCTTAGCGAGTTCTGTCATAAACTTTACTCTGCCAATATTTCGAACATACAGGGTCCCCAGCTTTAAGGTTCCTCGTATTACAGCAGCATGCACCTGCAATAGAACTCGTTCCTTCTCTGTGTCCTCTCAGAGATGGCAGCCTTTCCTTTCACCTATGTCGTGGAATGAATGTGAAATGTCCCCCATAGGCTCAAGTGGTTGAACACCTGGTCCCCAGCTGGTGGCAATATTTGGAAAGGTAGTGGAGAGGAAGGTCGGTCCCTGGCTGGGGTGTGGGTTTAGGCCTTAAGGTTTTATAGTTCAGCTTCACCTCCAGCTTTCTTTCTCTCTCTTTCTTTCTTACTTTCTTTCTCTTTCTTTCTTTCTTTTTTTCTTTCTTTCTTTCTTCCTTCCTTCCTTCCTTCTTTTCTTTCTTTCTTTCTTTCTTTCTTTCTTTCTTTCTTTCTTTCTTTCTTTCTTTCTTTCTTTCTTTCTTTCTTTCTTTCTTTCGTCTCTCTCTTTCTCTCCCTTCCTTTTTTTGTTTTTGTTTTTTCAAGGTAGGGTTTCACTCTAGCCCAGGCTGACCTGGAATTCACTATGTAGTCTCAGAGTGGCCCCAACTCACAGCCATCCTCCTACCTCTGCCTCCAGAGTGCTGGAATCAAAGGCTGAGACACTATGTATGGCTTCATGACCAGTTTTTTTTGATCTGCTTATAAAGACACAGATTTGCTGTTTATTCCCTTTGGGCCCGTAACTAGCTGCCTACAAAACAGGACTACTTGAAAGGTACAAGTTTGAGGTAGACTCCTGCAGTGGGGTTCTTGCATTCTGCTCACAGTGGGGATAGTTACAGGGCCCTTAGAGGGAAGAAAGTGGGGTGATGTGGGTGGAGAGTTTTACAGCTAGCCAATCCCATTAGAGGAGGAAGTGGGAGTGATTGCTACGGATCTCACCAGGAGACAGGAAGTGGGGGTGGCTATTATTGATTCCTTCATGAGGAAGGAAGGGGGACAAGAAGTTTTAGTTCATAGAGAAAAAAGTAGGGGATTACCTTATCTCCTGGGGACTCCTGTTTAATAGGAGCTGTGCCTTCTTTCCCTTCTCTTAAACTCTATAATAACATTTTTCTAAACAAGAGAGAGGGAGAGAGAGAGGTATTGTAGTTCTGAGGATTTTTCCATGGCAAGATGGAGGCCCTAGAGCTAATACTACTTTACCCCTAGTTTCTGTCATCCTGACTTCACCACACACTGACTTTCCTTTGAAATCTTGATGGAAGCCTCTGTGATCCCACAGTTCTTGCATTCTGCATTTCTGCAGACAGTGCCAACGGTTCACTGCCAGCTCAAGCAGTAGCCGGGCCACTTGGACCCCAACTGCAACAGTTGAATAAAAGAGATCAGAAAAGAAGAAAGAACCAGTGAGGGATTCCATGGAATATACCTAGAAAATACAGAAGATCGGAGGTTGCTTGAGGATAGTGTGGGAGTGCCGGAGGGTCAGAGAAAGCTTGGGGACAATCAGAGTGGGTCCATGTTGAGCAAGACAGACCTCCAGTTAGGTATTGTTGAGGTTGGGTAGCATTGTGGAATACCTCAAATTCTAGAAGAAATGTCCTACGTATCCATCAATAACTTCACGTGTGGCACAATGACAGTGTTTTTTTCTTAATTCAGCCAACCCCTTTAATTCAGTGTTTCTCTATTTTTATTTTTTTTTTAAATTCTAGCTCCCCCAACAAGCCTCTTTAAATGTTTTTCTCTTAGTTTCCCCCTTTTTATGGAATTATAACATCACAATATGTTGTCTATTTATTAAATATTTTTATTTCTGTTGTATGTGTATTTAGTTATATATTAGACCTCTGTGGGGCACAAAGTGATAGAATAGCTGAGACCGCTGAGATTTTGTGGTGTAAGAGCATAGAAAACAAATTTTTGTCCCCTTGGGGAGATACTGACTATTGAGAATGTATGTCTTCTTTCAGAAAAACATAATTAAGATGTAAAGCGGTGTGATTTCATTCTTTGACAAATGTCTAGTGAGGCATCACTATCGATTAGTGAAGAGGGAGGGCTGCAATGAGAAAGGGGGTTGGTAGGCTCTCGGCTCAGCCCTGGGAAGCTGCAGCCTTTCCTTGGTGACCAGAGCCCTCTGCTGTGCATTATGGGAACATCTTCCAGGAAAGTGATGAGGGATTCATTCAGCAGTTATTTCTGCATCTAGAGCCTTGTGGGGAGAGTTGGTTTGGGTCTGAGGCCTCTGAACCGAGTCAAGAGCACACAGTGATCCACGATGGACCTGGCATTCAGAATCAGGATTCCCTGATCCCCAAAACACAGCTTCGTCGTCCCCAAGGTGCATCCTTACTGGCTTTGGAGAGAGCCACCTCTTTGGTCTGTGGGACAGGAAAACCAGGGACAGGCAGCAGTGGCTTCATGGAAGAAGTTGGGGACCTTGGGGGACTTCCATGTGATGATGTTTGTGTTCTAGAAACTGGACCAGAAGAGGGTGGGATGACTGAGGTGAAGCTCTGTCTGTGCTTGCTGGCAGCAAGGGGACTGTTCTAGAGAGCTGGAGAAAGGCCCAGGGGACATGGCAGAATTCCCAGCACAGGCGAGACTCCCAGGTAAGGTTAAGTTGGGTGTGAGGAGTGTGGGGTTAGGGGCTCAGCAAGCCTTCCCTGAAGGAGGCCACCCCTCTCCTTGAGGCCATGTCCACTGGGTAGTAAGGGAGGAGTTCAGCTTCAGGATTTAACTGTCAGGGTCCAAAGTGGACAATGGACAATGGTTGACACCTGCATTCATCACCTGGAGTCTCAGCAAACAGGATGTGCTTCATCTCACTCCTTCAGGTGCCCTGCCTGCAGGACCCACGAGGCATGCCACAGCTTCAGATAGATGTTCCCACCTACTGGGCTGCCAGGAAACTGAGGAACTC